>JAJPUD010009366.1:0-12754 GCA_023553655.1 Myrmecobius fasciatus | reverse complement strand
TGGGGGGAAGGAGGGGAAAAGCTTGGGAAAAAAAGTTTTTGCAAAGGTCAATGTAGAAAAATCACTCATATGTTTTGTAAATAAAATGCTTTATAAAAAAAAATTAAAAAAAGAAAGATGATCCATTCCATTGATCTATCAAAAAATATATCTTAGATATGGCAGATGAATAATGAACAATGTGCAGAACTACCAGACTGACCTGCACTTGAGAAAACGTTTAATACTCTTATTTATTGTAAATTATTCCATGAAGCAATGTTCCATGTTTTAAACACCAGTATTTTTCTAGTAGTGCTGGAGTGTGACTATAAATCATGTAATGTTACAATCTCCAAAAATTAAATTATTGGTAACCCTTTTCCAAAGAAAGATCGAGAAATGCAAATTGGCTATGCATTGGCTCCAAATATTGTCAATTAACAAAAATTAACAAAAAATAAATGATATGAAAGAAAACATCTGTAAAACACATGATAGAAAAAGACCATACACTGATATTGTCAGGTAATAGATAGCCAAAGTACAACATTATTACTTGAAAAATATTAAATTGTCTAATAGGAGGCTTCCATCAAGCTTAGTACAGCGACTAGAATTGGACAGGAAGTTAAGAATTTTTACCACAGAAAAGGATACCTACCTCAGTGATATCATGGATGCATTTAAGTAATGAAATTATTTATTAAACTTTAATAAAATTCAATGGATATTACAGCACTTGCAGATTGCTTATAGTCATTATATTCATCATTCTAATATTTCATTTTAAGTTTTATTGATTGATTTCTTTTTCTTGCATTTGTTTGACTAATTTCCCAACAAAGGTCTTTACCTCCTTAACCTACATTGAACCCTTCCTTACAGAAAAGTTTAAACAGTTAAATAAAATTAATAAACACAGAAACCAAATTTGCATGAGTATGGAATATTCTGGTCCTACAATCTTCCAACTCTTTTCCTCATGAAGGCAATATGTTTTATCACCTGAACCAAAATTAATTATTTCAATTAATTTCAATTCAATTGCATTTTAGTATTATTTTCATTTTTATTATCACAATCATTGTGTACATTTTTTTGTTTGTTTTTGGGGGTTTTATATCTGTTTACAGTCATCTATATCACTATCTCACTATCAGGTCATACCTTATTTCTCTGAATTCCTCAGACTTGATGTTTCTTATAGCACAATCATATCCCATTACAATTTTATTTCTAAGAAATAAAAATCTTAATGGCAGACTCTTGGATACATATATGAACTTTAAATGATGAAACCCTTAAAAATGTATACTTTTAATAAAGTAATTAATTAATTTTGGATAAAACAAATCCTGTTAACATTACAGATCTATTCATAAAAAAAATTCTATAAATTTGCTATATTGATTTGAAAGATCCAAATTGACTTACTCTGAAAATTGCCTAAACAAAGGGTGGTAATAAATAAGAAGGAATTCAGTTTGGAAACAAGGAAGCTACAATAATCTTTAGAGATAAATGTAGCCATATTTATCATTCTCAATAATTTGGGAAAGTGATAAAATAGAACATGAATGTATTCTGCAAGTTCTATTACACAATATGTTGGAAAATGGTATTAAAAAGCCAACAAAGATGAATACTAGAGGGATTACAAGCCCAGGAAGCAAATAATAAATTGCTATTTAACTGAGAACATACAAAGTAACATATCTTGGGGGAAATCAGACTAAACAAAGATAGTCACTGCCTAGAAGAGGAAAAGAAAAAGAAATTACAAGAGCCAACAAAAGTAGTAGTAAAAAATAAATGGGATGTGCACTTAGAGTATATCATGTCAACTTAAAAGATGTAGAATCACAACATATGGAACACAATTCTCAATTACCTGTGTGAAGATAGGGGAGCAGTGATGGACATAATCCCAAAAGGCAGATAATACAAAAAATCATATTTATGTTGGTTGGTTTGTTTGTAAGGTATTTATTTTGCTACTGGCCGAGAATAAGTAAAACCCATCTCTATGCTAACAGAATACTAACAGGCATAGGATCATTGGTTTAGAGTTGCAAGAGATCTTTTAGGTCAACCAATACAAACCACTACGTTTTAAAGTAGAGGAAGACATTGAAAGACATCAAGATATTTACCAATGGTTACAAAGAAAATATATCTAGAATTCAAACTCAGAGCCTCTGGTTCTAACTCTACTCAATGTTGTTCCTTTTTACCACTCTCCTTCCCAGTGTTATTCATTTTCCCCCTCAAATTCCTTATTCACACTGTTGTCAATAAATCTTCCTAATACCTCTTCATACAATATTAAAGCACCAAATCAAGTTACACTCTGTTTCTCACTATCTGTATGTGTGTGTCTATCTCTGTCTCTCTCTGTTTTTCTCTTTGTGTGTCTTTATCTTTCTGTTTCTTTCTGTGTCTCTGTCTCTTTGTCTCTATCTCTGTTTCTCTCTCTGGTCTCTCTTTGTACATATGTCTCTCTGTCTCTCTATTTCACTGTCTCTGTCTCTGTTGCTCTCTCTGTTTCTATCTCTATTCTTTTCATTCATCTCAGATTTACTGCTATAAAATTAATGTAATAATGTTACTTGTCTTCTTAAATTTACATTCTAATAAACAGATATGAAATGCACAAGAATAAATACAAGGAAAATTATAAATGAAAATGTATGACAAAAGAAACCACAGCTTACTTTTTTTTCACAGAGTAACGAATGAAGGAGTTAGCAAGGGTGGTTTCATCAGGTATCCCAAAGCCACAAGCAGCCTTACTTCAAGTAACTGCATAATTCTCTTACTTCGCAACACCCATAATAAGTATATTTCAAAACTGATAATGTCACTGTAGCCTAATCTCCAACACTTGTTGCAAAGCATGAAGTAACTGATTTTAGAAAATACATGAAAAGTTTTTCAAAACTAAGTGAACAAATTTTACACAGTGACTTCAGTGAAAAACTACACACAAACCAAGATTTAAAAAGCATGAATTTAAGACCACAAATATCTATTTCTATGTGTATGTATATATGTACATGCATACACATATATTTGCAATATATCCAGGTGTATATTTTATGTAAGTATGTACATGTGTGCATGTATGTATACACAAAATACGACATAGAAATAAAAATCACTAGTTTTTTTTTCTTTATTAAAGCTTTTTATTTTTCAAAACATGTATGTGGACAATTCTTCACGATTAGCCCTTGCAAAAGCTTGTGTTCCAATTTTCCCGCCCTTTCCCCACACATTCCCCTAGATGGCAAGTAGTCCAAGATATGTTAAATATGGTAGAAATATATGTTAAATCCAACATATGCATTTATTCAATTATCTCACCACACCAGAAACATCTAATCAAACCAGAAGAAAAAAAAGGAAATAAAAAGAAAATGCAAGCAAATAATAACAGAATGAAAATGCTATGTTGTGAACCACACTCAGATCTCACATGCCTCTCCCTGGGTATATATGACTTTCTTCATAACTAAACAATTAGAGCTGGTTTGAATCATCTCATTTTTGAAGAGAGCCACATTTATCAGAATTGATCATCATATTTTCCTTCTGGTCATTTCTTAGAGAACAATAATATTCCATAATATTCATATACCATAATTTATTCAGCCATTCTCCAATTGATGGGCATACATTCAATTTCTTGTTTCTTGCCATTATAAAGAGGGCTGCCACAAACATTTTTGCACATGTGGGTCCCTTTCCCTCCTTTAAGATCTCTTTGGGATATAAGCCCAATAGAAACACTGCAGGATCAAAAGGTATGCACAGTTTGATGACTTTTTGAGCATAGTTCCAAATTGTTCTCCAGAATAGATCTGTTCACAGCTCCACCAACAATCTGTTAGTGTACCAGTTTTCCCATATCCCCTCAAACATTTGTCATTATCTTTTTCCTGTCATCTTAGCCAATCTGAAAAATATGTAGTGGTATCTCAGAGTTGCCTTATTTTTGCATTTGTCTGATCAGTAGAATCACAAGGTTAAAAGAGAGAAGAGGATTGATTATAGATGTATAACCCTTTAAAATCAACTTGTATACAATGAAATTATTGACTTATTAAATAAAAAATAAACATAAAGTTAGAAAGAAAAAAATGGATAGAGATGGGGAAAATGTTATTAAATTGATTTCTCCAGAGTTGTTTAAATAAAGAGATGAAGCCCAAGCTAGGAAAGTTATATAAATCAAGATATCAACTCTGACAACAAACATTTCTTACAGAAGCTTAACCAGTTCAAATCAATCATCACAAAGACTAATTCCAAAAAATTCAGAAATCTATTATACATTCAGAAAGACATAGGAGTCAAAGATAGCATCAGATTTGAGTACAAGCTTAATTGCAAAACATGATAGAGACAGATGACAGGAGATAGCAAACTACGTCACCTCAAAAAAAAATTCAATATTCTCATATGTTAAATATACAGTGAACTCAAATAATTTTAATACTATGAGTCATCCCTCAATTGATAGTCAAAGAATATGAATAGCAATTTTTCTATGAGAAAATCAAAACTATATATAAACATAAAAATTCTCTCAATAATTTTTGATTAGAGAAATGCAAATAAAAAGAACTCTGACATATCTCAGACCAATTATATTGGATAAAATGAAAGCAGGGGAAATGACTTGGCATCACAAAGTTAATATATCTTAGAGGAGACACTTGAACCCAGTTCTTTAATTTGCAACTAGCTTTCTTTAAGGAAAAACTAAAAGAATTAGTTAGAACTAACACAACATGGCATCTTCAGAGTTGTGGGTTCCTCTTCATTAGAGTGATTACTATATGATAATTTGGCAAGGATGTTATAAATATGATTCCCACTCCCACTCACATATGACTCAAAACAAATAAATTATAAGATCTATTCTGCTTCTGAATTTCTGAGATTGTGTTGTGCATTACTAGATTATCTACTAAAATAGAAGATAAATAACAAGAGAAATACAAAGTAAAGTTCTACTGAAGATTTGAAGGGGAAAAGATTATTACCAATTGGGAATGGCATGGAAAGTTTCTTGAAAAAGGTATAATTTGAATTAAAATTTGAGAAAATGTATTCAATGAGTAGAAATGGAGGTAAGAGGAATACTTCTAGCCATAAGCTACCTTCTAAATCAATAAAAAGAGAAAGTATAGAATAGTTGATAAAAAGCTAGTTTCAGGTTAATAAAGACCTGGATTCAAGTGCTCCCTTTGAGAAATATTGATTCTGGTGCTAAGTAAATTCACTTATTTCCTCAATATTCAAGGCAATTCTCTAAAATTAAAAGGCTCAGAGTAATTGCTTTTCTGCATTGATAAATGGGGTTTCCTTGATAAGAATTCCCTATGCCAACAAAGTCAAAGTCTGGATAATATATTTGCATATGATTATAAGTACATGCATATGAATACAGATATATGTATGCATACAAACAAACACCTTGAAGACTGAATACCCACTGTTTTTCCTAGACCTAGGCAAACATAAAATTTAGTAAATGTGTGCTGAATATAATGATTCACTATCATTATAAAAAGAACATTTGATTCCACAACATCTGCCCAGAAAAAATACTAGAAGTTCCAGTTCTTAAATAATCTAAAATTGAATCTATCATTATATCTGAAATGCTATGAGTTCAATTTCATGTATGCTACCTATATTTTTACTGTATCATCTTTCAAGGAATACCATTTCAGGGAGGAAACTCAGTGATAAAATTTAAAATATATACCATCCATAATAGCCCTGGTCACTGCACTGGATGGATGGCATCATTAAAATACCCCCTAAAACCTCTAAACTCAGAAGCTCAATGTTTCATTAATGAAAACCCAAACTAATCCAAGAGGAGACTGTGACATTCTATCAGATCATGAGCATGTGTAAAATAAAATATTGTGAGGAGCACACCTCTCTGTAATAAAATAACTTCCTGGTGTCTTGAATGTGTTAGCTGAAGATTACTTTCTGGCCTCAATAGATGATCAGTCATAACCTTCTGTGGATTATCCAGAATATCACTCATGTTTCAGACAGTAAGCTTCTTTGTGAATAGTAAAGCTGATTTTTTAAAGTAGGAAAACACTAGCTAAGCCTTAGCATGATTTTATTTTATTCTATTTTCAGAAATAATATTGATATCTTGACCAAAGAAGGAATATAAGTGAAAATGGAGCTAAAGGCAGGACCTGAATTTTCTTATTAATCCCTTTATGTAAAATGTATATTTTATATTATATAGAATTTTTGAGATTTTAAGCTTTAAAATAACAATTTAAAACTGTGTCAAGAATCACATCAATCAAGGTCTCTACCATTTTTTTCATGAACAGAAATGGAAAGTGTATTCGAGATTTAACTGGTAGAGTTTGGCACCATTCAAGTAGCTTCCTGATTAGTTAGTTACATATGAAAAAAAAGAATTAAAAAACAGCAAGTGAGAAACAGGTGGCTTCTTGTATTACATACCAGGGAATCAGAGGATTAGAAAATTGACTTTGGTCAGTCAGAAGTTTGAAACGTTTATCTGTGTGACGGATTCTTAAAAATCTTGCCCAGAGGATGATGCATTTTGTAAACTATTATTTTTTTTTAATTTGAATAACTATTTGAGGTTAATTGTCACTTCCAGGCCCATCATCTATAGAAGGGTTGGGATCTCTATGAAAACTGATAATTTGGGGATACTCTAAGAACCATGTTTAGTGAGGTGCTTTAAACTTTCATATGGCATTTAGGATACTATTAGGAAATGCTCCATGTGGACTTTGTTGAAACTCTTTAAAGAAAGCTTCTGGGAAAATCACTTTAAACTCTTCAGAATACCAAAAACAATTCCAGGGTTTTTTATTTGTCTTCCAGTGGTCTTCAGAGATCCATCGAGTTATCAAAGCCCTAATTGTTTATTGGTGGGATGTTTTGTTCCCTTAAGTGATGATGAAATTGCATAAGGGAAATGGGACAATCAGTGCCTAGGGCCATTTTGTGTCTTTCTAGTGAAAACTAATTGCTAGTTGCAGAAACTAAAGAAGAAATATGAGCTTGATTTTCGCTGTGGAGAAATAGTAGCCTGTTGTAAAGATTAATGAAATATTGTCCAGGCAAGATATGACAGCATGTACAAGGGTTTTGGTTATGTGAGTGGAGAACAAATACAAGAGATGTTATGAAAGTTTACCCAAAAAAAGACATGATAGATAAGATGTTTCAACTGTTTTGATATTTGGAGTACCCTCCTGCCTAGTCAGGTTTCAAAAAGGAGAATCACAGAAGCTACATTTACATGAACCTTTATAATTTTGATTTTAAATGCATATAATTGTCTTTGGAACCAGCTAAATTAACCTTCTTTTGCAGGTCAAGACTTTTCTAGAAGATTATACTCCATGCACACAAGGACTATATATTATTCAAACTTTATAACATTTTTTTTTAGAGAAAGAACATGGTATAGCACAGAGAACACTGGAGTTTCACACTTCTTGATGGATAAGGGATGGACTAACCGTACTTTAGATATGATATGTTATCAGACATTTGTTTTCTTTTAAAATAAAGAAGAAAGAGTACTCAGGCACTGGCCTGGTGCAGGTTAACATCAGCATCTCTCAAATCTCAGATCATAGAGGCAGAATTCAGGCATAATTAACCCAGCTCTCTCTGAAAGAGGATGAAGGAACAAAGGGTACATTTATTGAGACCTATCTCTTGTATTAATTATGAGAAAAAATTCACTGCATATTTACAATCCTCTCCCCCCATAAAAATCATATTCCTCTAAATAGTCAAAGGTTTGATATTACATGCACACACACATAAACACAATAGAGTATTCCTGGTTGGTAGGCCTAAAATCAGAGAGATGTTTGTGATTAAGGCAAATTCTAAGTACTGATCCTAGGACCAAGTGACTTCATGTCTTTGAATTATGTTCTCCTAGCTACCTTAATACAGGACAGCCTCATGAGAAGTATGGGTACTTGAAATACCATAATCTGGCCTATATCTCTGAGATTCCTGATGCTATTCAAAGCTACTTTACAGCGAAAGACTGACTGAAATCTACAAAAATTTATCATTACTGGAAATATACACCAAGTATTTAGATATAAAATTTTATTATTTTAAAGAATACAAAATTATAAATGTTGGAGAGGACATGGAAAAATTGAGACACTAATTCATTGTTAGTTGAATTGTGAAATGATCCAACCATTTTGGAAAGAAATCTGAAATTATGCCAAAAGAGTTATTAAACTATCTATACCCTTTGACTCAGTAATACCACTATTAGATCTGTTTCCCAAGGGAAAAAATACACATACATGCATACACACACACTCACACATACATACACATGTGTGCTACCATAGAAAGAGCTATTATAAACATTCATATATATATGAAGCTATTATAAACATTCACATATATATGAATATATATTCATATATATATATATATATATATATAATAGCTCTTTCTGTGGTGGCAAAAACTGGAAATAAAAGGCAAGTCAGGATCAATTGGGGAATGGCTGAACAACTTGTGGTATATGATTGTGATGGAATACTATTTTGCTTTAAGTTTTTTTTTTTGTCATTCATTCTCAAAGAAGACCAGGACATGAGGGAGGTGATGCTGTGACATGCAAGTCAATTGGATTGAAGTTAGGGAAGGCTCTGCAAGGTCACCAGCTTCACTTTCCCCTCCAGAGTCATCTGGCTACAGTGGCAAGATATAGATCAAGGTGACTAGAGGTGGTCCTGGATTAATTGGCCTTTTTAGGCAAAGGTCTTCAGTCATCAAGGCTAGGTACTGATGAGCTGGTTGATTTTAGAAAAACATGGAAATACTTGCAAGAAATAATGAGGAGCAAAATGAACAGAACCAAGAGAACATTGTGTGCAATAACAGCAATATTCTTTTAAGAAAGACTTTGAACAAGCAAGTTATTCTATTATAAATACTCAAATTAGCAATAAAGAACATATGAAGAAAAGTTATCTGCAGCCAGAGAAAGAACTGAAAAATAGAAATATCCACAGAATAAATGTACACATATGAACTTATTTGTGTCTAATGGGGTGGAGGGAGGGAAAAAGAAATTTATAAGATAATTTTGTTGTATATTTAAAAGAAATAGCAAGTTATGCATAGTAGATTTGCAGTTTCATGTATAATCATCTTTTTATTGTACTATTATGAAAATGTTTGTTTTATCCTATAAATTTATAATAAAACAGAATATAAATGAAACTTAGAACTTCTCATGTTGTCTTGTCCATATGCCAGTACTGTTTCAGTGTCTTGTTCATTCATTCATTCATTCATTCATTCATTCATTTATTTGGCAAGGCTAGGACTGACTCAGACTGGTCTAGTTTTTCAAAGATGAGAATGGACTCAAATTATATATTATAGACAATTTTTAAAAAATGAGATTTACTTAACCATAGCATAAAAAGAACATTTAGCAAGAATTCGGCAATAATGCAATTGGATCAATTTCCTTACCTCTTTATTTGCCAGAGAACACCATTCATCCTTACCCTGACCTTCAAGCACTCCACTCTTCAATTTTGGTATTTTTGTTTTTTATTATGTTTTCCCTCCAAGACATCACCCTTTCATTGGCAGCATTCTCCTCTATTCCCCATTTTAATTTCTTGACAAATCAATAGTGTTGTCTCAATCCTCTTATCTTGATTCCCTCACCCTTTCATCCTAACAAAGATCTTGTTCTGGCAGTCCTCAATACTACATCACTCCAATTATTTGCTGTCTTCATTTCTATTCAATTAATTGATCAATGAAGAATGAAAAAAATCATAAAACTGTCTTATCATTCTCCCTAACAGCCTCACTGTGATAAGGCAATCGTTAACTTCTCCAATCAAATGACTATTCTACTCACCATAGCAACTCTCCCAAACTTTTTAATTCGCCCTGATTGTCTCATGATCATCATTCTTCTCACACTCTCACCTGAAGACTGTGTTTCACACTTAAAATATGGGGGAAAACCTTCAAAATAAAGCTTTTTTTCTCTTTCCCATTTCTCCTCATCTCACATCTCACATCACTCATATTTTTTTCTGCTACAATCTCTTCCTTTAGCTTTGACTCACATAAACAAAGGACCCTTCACTTTATCAATGACTGGACATTGGAACCTCTATATTCATGAATGATCCCATTTCTTCCTGTCTTCTCCAGCAAATTATCCCCTCAATTATTCCTATCTTCTCACTAATCTTCAATCTGTCCATCTGCCAGCTGATTCTCCACTATCAATAAATACACCTTTCTCTACCATCCTCTGTAGAAAAGAATCTTACTTGCTATCCCATTATCTATTGTCCTTTATCACTCCTCCTTTTTGTTGCTAAACTCCTTGAACTTCACAACACTCTTCTTTATGCTGCATTATTTCTCATCACTCAATTTAAACGGCATTCACCAGAGTTGACTAATGAACTTTTAATTGCCAAATCTATGATCTTTGCTCATCTCTCCGCAAACTTTGACAATGCCAGTCACTATCTTCTTTTTAATACACTCTTCTCTCTAGGAATTTGTCAGTCTCCTTTGCTTTAAACGTGGGTATCTCTCAACAGGTTTCTGAGGAAAGGGAATGCTGTTTAATCTTTTTTTAATCTTCTACTACATGTCAGGCCATATGCTAAATACTGCACAAATGAAATTTCATTTGAATCCTCTACTCTTCTTCCTCTATGACACTGCACTTGGTGTTCTGATGAATTCCCATGAATTCAATGATTATCTCTATGCTGATGACTCTTGGATCTATTTATCAAGTCCTAAACATTGTGCTACCTTAATGTCACATCTCAAACTATCAATTGTCCATCTCTAACTGGATGTCTCAGACATCTCAAACTCAACATGATCAAAACAACTCTGTACTTTTCCCATTTAGCATCCCTTCTTTTTAACTTGCCTCCATGACCATGCTTTCGATTTGTCAACCTCTATGTCTCTCTTTTTCACTGCTGTTATCCAGTTACCAAGTTCTATTTTATCTAGTTTCACAAAATCTCCTTTATATCCTCCCTTCTCTGACATTTCCATCACTCTGGAGCAGAGCTTCATCACGTCCTAGCTCTACTGTTGTAATTGTTTGTTGGTTAGGCTCTTTATTTCATGTCTCTACCCACTTCATGTCACCTCAAAATTCAAAAAACCTCAATGGCTCTATATTGCCTCCATGGAAAAATATAAAATCACTTTTTAGCTTTAAAACTTCTTCATAAAATAGCCTTTTAGTACCTTTTCAGTCTCCCTATTCTTTATTCTTTTCCATGCATTCTATAATCTGATGACACTGGCTTTTTTACTGTTCCTCTATAAAAGTATATGACATAATACACTCCATGTCCCAACACCAGATATTTTCACTGGTTATTTCCAATACCCAGAACACTCTCTTTCCTCATTTCTACTTCCTACCTTACCTGTTTTCTTTCAAATCTTAACTAAAGTTTCAACTTCTGCAATAAACCTTTAGCAGTCCTTAATCTTAGTACCATCTGATCCCCTGGAAAATTTCCCCCGATTTATCCTGCTTATATCCTTGCTTATATTAGTTGTTTATTTTTTATGTTTTCTAATAAATGACAAGCTCTTCTCAAATGTAGGTACTGTCTTTGACTTTTCTTCATATCCTTAGTCTTTAGAAAGCAAAACTTAATTCCCTGGCAAACGCATATTTTAATGTGGAAGAGAATGAAGAATGGGAATTATAAGTTTCATTTATACCCACGCAGAATAAACAATTCATGGATCTTAATTATCTTATCTATTTATTTGACAACGCCTAATGTTTGCAGTTTTAAATGAGTCCCTTGATGCTTGAGTGCTCCCAGTAGAATATTAGCAGACATGGAGAAGGAACAGAGATTATATACCTTATGCCTAATATTTAACATGTGCTTCAAAACTTTAAATGTTCAATGGATCTTGCTTTCTCCAATGATACAGAGCACAATTCATCCATATCATGCCATCTTTTAATATTTCTGTGTGTTTCTTGATGTAATATTCTGCAGGAACCCTACCAAACATACTATAGTATTTTTCTAGATCTTTTGGCATTAATGGGTACTGGTATAATACTCAAATTATATATATGTTCTTACCTACTACTTGACAAGTTTATGTGCTTATTACTTGACAAGTTCAACTTTTTTGTCCAAGCATTTTTTCCCAAATGTTATCATTAATGCTACTTTGGGGACACTGGTAATATGCTTCAGTTTATAAATGTCAATCATATATCCCACTATTATCCTTTGGTTATCATAATTTTGATTATTTGGAAATAGTAGTGTCATATAGGTAAAATCAGGATAATACTGCTATTTAAAATAATTGGGTTTTCTTTCAGAGAGAATACTGGAATAATTGAAAGTAATGCACAATTTCGTAAATGTGATCTGGGCCATTTTCTCCTATGAAAGTGTGCCAATTCATTATCTATGTCTGGCATATGCCAATCATATATGAGCTAGTAGAACATTTTCTTTTTTTTAATGGGACTTGCATAATTTTATTTTTATTTTATTTTATTTAATAAAGCTTTTTATTTGCAAAACATGAGTGACCTTTCAACATTGACCTTTGCAAAAAAACTTTTTTTTTCCCAAGCTTTTCCTTTTCCTCCCCCCGCCCCCCACCCCTAGGTGACAGGTAATCTAATACATGC
>JAJPUD010009365.1:51771-73565 GCA_023553655.1 Myrmecobius fasciatus | reverse complement strand
GCATTCATGTCCTCAGTTGTTTTAAAATAGTTTGTACATAATGATTAAAATAATCATTGACTGCAAATATTTCCTCTTCCATATTTACCACTATGAAAAAAAAGTGACATTGTACAATGTTTCTAGAAAAAATAAAAATTTATCTTGATATTTAAAACTTTTTAGACTGGTTCTATTTACCTGGGTGGCATAAAGAACTAGATTTAAAAGTCAAGAAAACCCAAGTCCAAATCATGCCTTAGACAATTAATTGGCTATGTGATTCTGAACTTAACCTTTCTCACTCTCAGTTTTATAATCTATAAAATGAAGGTAATAACATTACAGGAATGTTGTGAGGAGCAAATGAAATAATATCTGCAAAGTGCCACATAGATATTAGCTAACATTATTATTAACTTTCAGATTCATTTTATATTCAAGCCCTTCATGTCCTCAACATTCTAGCCAAACGGGTCAGCTTATTGTTCCCTAAACTAGGTATTTATTTCTTACTTTTGTACATTTTCATAAACTGTCACAAATGCCTGGAATTCATTCCTTGTTCTCTCCCCTCTTAAGAACTTTAGATTCCTTTCAGGTTCAACTCAGGTCACTCTTCTTAGAGAAAGCCTTTTCTGGGTCCCTTAATAGCTAACACATCCTCCCACCTCAAATCATCTTGTACTTATTTGTATGCATGTTATATAGAGTGCGTCAAAACCTGGGATGCTTATTGCTGATCACACACCCATATAAATAAAGGCAGGAAAACATATGGGCATAGGAAATAGAATGTTGTGTGTAAGAAACAGCAAGAAGACCATTTTGATTGGATCACACAGTGTGTTAAGTAATAATAATAAGCCTTGAAAGGTAGGTTGGAGGCAGATTGGGAAGAACGCGGTACAGTGGAAAGAACACTAATTTTGGAATAAAAGGATCTGGATTCAAATCCCAAATCTGCTACCTACTCCTTATGTGATCTTGGTCAAATCATTTAATCTGCAGTTAATTTATCTGATATATGAAATACTTAAATTTTCTATGATTCTTTGATACAGCCTCAGACACTTAGTATGTGTGTGACCTTGAGAAAAACATTTGAGCTTTATTTGCTTCAGTTCCTTCAAATATAAAATTGGGATAATAATGGCACTTGCTTCCCAAGATTATTCCAAAGATCAAATCAGATATTTGCAAAGTGCCAGCCATAAAATAGGTACCATATGTAAATGTTAGCTATTATTATGTTATGATTAAATGTCAGACAGAAAAATTTGTTCTCATCCTAAAAGTTTTGATCTAAAGGAACCATCAGAATTTGTTGGTAGAGGAATAACATCAAACCTGTGTTTTAGGAATATCAGTATGATACCTGTGTGGAGAATGGGCCGTAATGGGGAAAGCCTAAGACAAGGAGAACAATTAGGATACCCCAGTAGTGGTTAAGGTGAAGACAACCTAAACTAAAATGGTGACCATCAAAGCAGAGATAAGGGGGATAGATTTGAGAGATGTTGTGAAAGAATTGAAAAAAAAAAACTTAGTAACTGATTAAATATGAGGAATGAGGCAGAGTGAGGAGTTGAAGTTTACTTCAAGATGACTAACCTAGTTTACTGGAAAGATATTGTTGTCCTTAACAGAAATAGGGAAATTTAGAAAAGGAATGAGTTTGGGAGGAAAGAGAATGATTGACTTTTATTTTGGACGTGTTTAGTTAGACGATATAAGGTTGGAATATTGCATTGGTATAGGAAATGATGAATTAGATAAATATGGAAAGATGTGGACTTACAAAGGAAGATATTAATTTTGTATCCTGCATCTTTACTAAAGTTGTGGATTATTTCTAATAGTTTTTTAGTTGATTCTCTAGTGTTCTCTAGGTATGCCATTATATCATCTGCAAAGAGTGAAAATTTGGTTGGTTTCCCCATGACCTACTCTGATCACTTTAATCTCTTTTTCTTCTCTTATTGCCAAAGCTAGCATTTGTAATACAATATTGAATAGTAATGATGATAGTGGGCAACCTTGTTTCATTCCTGATCTTATTGGGAATGGTTCCAGTTTATCACCATTACATATGATGATAGCTGATGGTTTTAAATAGATGCCACTGACTATTTTAAGGAAAAGTCTATTTATTCCTATATTCTCTGGTGTTTTTAATAGGAATGGATGTTGGATTTTATCAAATGCTCTTTCTACATTTATTGAGATAATCATATGTTTTTTGTTAATTTGGTTATTGATATAGTCAATTATGCTAATAATTTTTTTAATATTGAATCAGCCCTGCATTCCTGGTAAAAATCCTACTTTGTCATTGTGTATTGTTCTGGGGATGATTTTTTGTAATCTCTTTGCTAATATTTTACTTAAGATTTTTCCATCAATATTCATTAAGGACATTGGTCTATAATTTTCTTTCTCTGTTTTCATCCTACCTAGTTTAGTGATTTTAGATATTTTTATATATATGTATGTATATATATGCATATTCACACTTGTGGGTATATGTGTATATATAATCTTTGTATATATGAAGACATATCTTCATGAAGTTATATATACAAATATATCTTCATATACCTTCATGAAGATATGTATGAAAGTATGTAGGTATGTATATATGTATATGTCCATGCTTAAATGTAGTGGGGGGGGGGGAGAAAAGTGGAAAAAAGAATAAAATAAAAAGTGAAGAGCAGAGAAGAAAAGAAAACCTAGAAGGTAGCAGAGAAAAGATGCACAACTCTGAACATAATGTACAGTATTTATTATATAGACTTTCTTGAAATGGAAATTTATTGCTTTATATTTGAATCCTTTCTTATGTATTCCTGTGTACACAGAAATTTTTTTCTTTTTCCCTTTTTTAGAATAAATTAAAAAAATGAGAAAATTGAAAAAAAAAACTGACCCAGAAAACAGGTCAAGAAGAAATATGGTAGAGTGAAAAGGAGCAGAAAGAAAAAATCATTAATTAAATGCTTTCTATAGGTAACAAACATAAGAAGCAAAGACCATCCTTACCTCTAAGGAGCTTACATTCTGAGGAAGACAATACACAAAGGGTTAGGGTGCTTTGGTATTGAAATCTACTGGACTAGTGAGAAGGAGCTTAGAGGAATAGATTGACACGCATCAGCCAGAAACAATAGCAGAGTTGATTTGATCAGGATTTATAGTTCCAGAACTTGGGGGTGGAGAAATGGGAAGGTACTTGTCTGGTGAGGTTGTGAAGGAGAAAGCTAGAGAACTAAAAGTTAAGTGAAACTAACTAGGACTTTTTATAAAGAGCAATAACCAGAGAGCAGGTCCCATGGTAGAGGTTTCTCCGAAGTGAGAATTCAGCTAACAATATGGGGGAGATAGTTGTAGAGTCTAGGGGAAAGTAAAGCATGCCTGCTGCCTTTTCTGAAGTAGTGCAGAGAAGCTCATCTCTCTCACAATTACTTCAGCAAGAATGAAAAAAACATGAACACCATACTGAGTGAATGATGATCAAGAAATCCAAGAGATGCCCACAGTAAGTGCATTTTGCCAGCACAAATGCACATAAAGAAATAATCAGAAGTCTGTGGGAATTTAGTAAGAAATCCAGTTAGAAAATCTTGACCTGGAGAATTTCAAGGGAATTAATGAAAAAAAAAATGCACATGAGGGTGGTCTAGCTGTGCCAGATCTAAAACTATATTATAAAGCAGTGGTCACCAAAACCATTTGGTACTGGCTAAGAAATAGAGTAGTGGATCAGTGGAATAGGTTAGGTTCACAGGACAAAATACTCAATGACAATAGTAATCTAGTGTTTGATAAACCCAAAGACCTCAGTTTTTGGGATAAAAACTCACTATTTGACAAAAACTGCTGGGATTATTGGAAACTAGTATGGAATAAATTAGGCATTGACCCACACCTAATACCATATACCAAGATAAGGTCAAAATGGATTCATGATCTAGGCATAAAGAATATTATAAACAAATTAGAACAATGTAGGATGGTTTACCTCTCAGACCTGTGGAGGAGAAAGGAATTTGTGACCAAAGAAGAACTAGAGATCATCATTAATCACAAAATAGAGAAGTTTGACTATATCAAGTTAAAAAGTTTTTGTACAAACAAAATGAATGCAGACAAGATTAGAAGGGGAGCAGTAAACTGGGAAAATATTTTTACATCCAAAGGTTCTGATAAAGGCCTCATTTCTAAAATATATAGAGAATTGACTCAAATATATAAGAACTCAAGCCATTCTCCAATTGATAAATGGTCAAAAGATATGAACAGACAATTTTCAGACGAAGAAATTGAAACTATTTCTGGTCACATGAAAAAGTGCTCCAAATCACTATTGATCAGAGAAAAGCAAATTAAGACAACTCTGAGATACCACTACACACCTGTCAGATTGGCTAAAATGACAGGAAATGATAATGACGAATGTTGGAGGGGATGTGGGAAAACTGGGACACTGATACATTGTTGGTGGAACTGTGAACGGATCCAACCATTCTGGAGAGCAATTTGGAACTATGCTCAAAAAGTTATCAAACTGTGCATACCATTTGACTCAGCAGTGTTTCTACTGGGCCTATATCCCAAAGAGATTTTAAAGGAGGGAAAGGGACCCACATGTGCAAAAATGTTTGTGGCAGCCCTTTTTGTAGTGGCAAGAAACTGGAAATTGAAAGGATGCCCATCAATTGGAGAATGGCTGAATAAATTATGGTATATGAATGTTATGGAATATTATTGTTCTATAAGAAATGACCAGCAGGAGGATTTCAGAGAGGCCTGGAGAGACTTGCATGAACTGATGCTGAGTGAAATGAGCAGAACCAGGAGAACATTATACACAGCCACAAGACTATACGATGATCAATTCTGATGGACATGGTTCTCTTCAACAATGATGTGATTCAAACCAGTTCCTATTGTTCATCGATGAAGATTGTCAAATACATCCAGAGAGAGGCCTGTGGGAACTGAGTACGGACCACAACACAGCATTTTAATGCTTTCTGTGAATATTTCCATGCATTTTGTTTTCCTTCTTAGGTTGTTTTTTTCTTCTTCTCTTTCTAGATCTGATGTTTCTTGTGCAGTAAGATAACTGTATAGATATGTATACATGCATTGGATTTGTTATATAATTTATCATATTTAGCATGTATTAGATTACCTGTCATCTAGGGATGGGGCGTGGGGGGAAGGAGGGGAAAAGCTTGGGGAAAAAAAAAGTTTTTTACAAAGGTCAATGTAGAATAATCACTCATATGTTTTGTAAATAAAAAGCTTTTAATAAAAAAAAAAAAAAAGAAAGAAAATCTTAACCTGGGAGTATGAAAGCCATCCAGCATACAGAGCAGAGGCAAGTCAGGGAGATCTGGAGCCCAAAGCTGTATTACCCTGGCTCTGAACTGGGGTGAGTTGATAGTCTGAAAGGGTCAGACCAAAAGGGAAATGATTAGGTCCTGCCCTGAATCAGACCCTATTGGTACAATACACTGTGCAGAGGAAGAAGTAGCAGGACCCCACATAACATGATCAAGACAAACAAGGCCCTATCATTCCTTCCAAAATGAAGAAAAGTCTGGATTTGATGCAGCATCCCAATTCAATAAGTAAACCTGGAAACATGAGTAAAATAAATGAAACATAGTTATTATTATTTCTTGAGAATAAGTCTCCCTATCTTAGATTAAATATGTGATTATCACTTGTGAGTCTGATCCCAATAGTAATTAGGATAGAAGTTGTATAACTCCTCTCTTTTCCAACTTGACTATTTCATCCCTTCTTAATTAGCTTGGTAGTCCTTAAGTCCTAGGGACTAGCTGTATTTGTGGTGGACTTAGTGGATCAACTTTAATCTTACTGCAATTCAGAATTTCCAAATTCTAGTGATCCATCTGCCTTAGCCTACCCCACAGTAGGAAGGACTATGGGAATGTGCAATCATATCTAGATAAAACAAAAGTATTAAAAAATATTATCAAATTAGATATACCTAGTCACAAACTCAGAAGAGAATAATTTTACCTAATCTACAAACAACACAAATAAAATCATGGATTTCCACGATCTACTAGAATTCATAGTATAAAGCAAGAATAAAACAAAAAAAATGAAGAAAAATCATAAATAAAAACTGCCCAGATTTATTAGATCTGAAGGGCAATTGAAACTACAAAGAATTTTTTGGTCAACTTCTAAAAGAAACCTCAAAATCAAAACTCCCAGAAAAAATCTTGAGCTTCTGGGTGAAAGAAAAAAATACTTTACACAGCCAAAAAGAAAGAAATCAGTCAAGATAACACAAGACCTGAAAGCTACCATTATAACAGACTAGAGAGCTTAGAATATAGTATTCCAGAAAACAAAAAGTAAAGGCTTAGATAATGAAGACTAGGAGAAGAGAATAAGGATTTATAAAGTGCCTACTATTTGCTAGATACCATACTAAGCATGCTACCAATATCTCATTTGATCCCCACAACAATCTTGTTAAATATTATTATTTTCATTTTGTAGCTGAGAAAATGGAGGAAGAGAGGCTAAATGATTTGCCCAGTCACTCGGCTTTTTATGTCTGAGGCCACATTTGAACTCAGGTCTTCCTTACTGGATGCATTGTACCAACCAGATGCCCAGCAGCTTACTCAGCACAGCTGAGTATAAATATTCAAAGGGGAAAGTGGAGCTGACATAGTAACCGGAATAAGTGAAGCATGGTTCCTCTAATGTAACTCCTCCATATAATATAGAAAACATATCAGACTGAGTTCTGACTGAAAAATCTAAGGGGGGAAAATCACAGTGAGTTATTTTTCCAACTCATGTTGGCATAAGGAAATGGATTGAGAAATACTCACTACCCAGCTCCAGATTACAGATTCAAGGTGAATTAAGGAAAAGACATTCACCTAGGCCTGATATTGCAGGGTGAAGACAGATCACAGGCTATATTCAGAGCAAGGTGTAAATCAGAAACAAACTAGCTCTGGGGATTTTATCTTGGGAACAAAGGTGGTGAAGAGAGGGGAAGGAGGGGAGGTTCTTAGTTCTAGCCTCTAGCCCAGTCTAAAGTTTACGAAGAATCATGAGGATAGAAATCTCAGACTAAAAAGAAACTACAATTCGTTTATTTTGAACCAAAAGAACTTTCCAGTTAGCTGATAATGGCTGAATGTAGCAGCAGTCTACTGAAGCTCCAAAAAGAACAAGCCCATAGGCATATTTTTCTTTTTCTTCTTCTTTTTTTTGTTTGTTTTTTGCTGAGGCAATTGGATTTAAGTGACTTGCCCAGGATCACACAAGTAGGAAGTGTTAAGTGTCTGAGGCCAGATTTGAACCCAGGTCCTACTGAACTTCAGGGCTGGTGCTCTATCCACTGTGCTACTTAGCTGCCGCCCCCCCCTCCCCCCCAGGCATATTTTTCAGACCCAAATCCAAGTCAAGAATTTATAGACTGGAGCAGCTAGATAGGCTGGATAGAGCATCAACCTTGAACTCTAGAGGACTTGAATTCAAATCTCATCTCAGACACTTAACACTTCCTAGCTGTGTGACCCTGGGCAAGTCACTTAACCCCAATTGCCCCCGGGGGAGGGGGGGGAAGAATTTATAGACCTTAGACCTATAGACCCGAGCTCAGGTCACTTTGGGAGCACTGAAAGCTTTCTGGTTCTTAATTTAAGATATTCCTGAGATCCTGAAATAACACAACACTCAATGCTCCAAGAAAGCAGTTAGAAGGACCCAAGAGAATACAAACTCAGCCCAAACCTTTTCTCCAGAAGTGCTCAGAGCCTAGGCCTAACATCAACTCTTGTCCTGCAAGAATGAGATTATAAAAAATAATCCCACCATAATGAGCAATCATAATGAAATGATACTCAAAACACAAATCCTAAAAAAAAGAATGATTACAAGACATTTTACAAGGAAAGTTTCATAGCATGGCAAAGGTTGAATTAGAATTCCTGGAAGAAATGAAGCAAGAGTTTAAGAAAAGAGTTAAAAATGTTTTTATAAATGAAATGAGTATACTAGAAGAAAAAATTTGAAATGAGTGCTATGGAAGCTTAGAAAGGCATTTAACAGCTTGGCACAAAAGGGCCAAAACTTCCTCAAATAATAGACTCCTTGAAAATTAGAATGGACTAAAAAGTTAATCACTTCATGACACAGAAAGAAATATTAAATGCAAAAAACCTTAAAAATATAAAAGAAAATGTGAGGTATGTCATAGCAAAAACAATTGATCAGTGACTCAAAGGAAATACAATTTAGGAATTACTGGACTACCTGAAAGCCATTATTGAAAAAAAAAAGAGAGATTAAACATCACATTACAATTAATATTATAAGACATTATATGAAAAAAACTGTCCAACTGTCTTAGAATCAAGGGCAAAATGAAAATAGAAAGAATCCACTTCTTTTGCAGAAATTTGCAGGAAAATTATTGCTAAAAATCAGAATTTCCAGGTAAAAGAAAGAAAATTCTATAAGTGGCCAGAAAGAAAGAATTCAAGAACCAAAGAGTCAGTATCAGATTCACATATGATTTAGTGGAATCCACTCTAAAAGAGAGAAGAGTTTGGAATGAAAAAAGTCAATATAGGTTTGCAACTGAAAATAACTTTCTGAGCAAAACTGAATATAAAACTTCCAGGACAAAAACAAAAACAAAAAACAATGACTTGTAATGAAATATACTTTCAAGCATTTCTGATGAAAAGACAAGAGCTATATAGTCTGAAATGCAAATACAGGGATCCAGAGAAATATAAAAAGGTAAATATGAATAAACTATCATAAAGAACTAAACAAAGATAAACTGAATTATATTATAGGAAGATGATACATATGTTTCCTCTGAACTCTATCACCATCAGAGGTAATAGAACCTAATGAGACAGAGCATATGGATTAGTTTTATGTTTTAAAGATATGAAAAGAAAAATGAAAAGAGGAGGGAAAAAAAAAGGAATATACTCTGGGGAAAAGAAAGGTAGGAGAAAATGGTCTCAAAATCAGAGTTTATAAGTAGGCCATACAAACAAGGAGGAAGTAATTGGGAGAACAGATGACACTAGATCCTCACTTTTATATGAACTAATTAAAGGAAGGAAGAGTGGATTGTAGAAAATACATTTCATTAAACTTTAAATTAGGAGGAAAAAGAGAAAAGGGAGGTAGCCTAAGGGAGGGATTAGGTATCAGCAGTAAATCTTTAAGAGAGTTTTTTTGTTTTTTTTTTTTTGCTTTTTGCTGAGGCAAATGGGGTTAAGTGACTTGCCCAGGGTCACACAGCTAGGGAATGTTAAGTATCTGAGACCAGATTTGAACCCAGGTCCTCCTGACTTCAGGGCTGGTGCTCTATCCACTGCGCCACCTAGCTGCCCCTCTAAGAGAGTTTTAAAAGAAAAGAAAGGGTGAGAAGAGAAAGAAGAGGGGTGGGAGAACATAAGAAAATTGCAACAAATCTAGAACATACTCTTTTACTAGTCTTTTCTTTATAAAGAGAGTTTGGGAAACAAAGAGAAGGAAAATTATAAGAAACTAAGATTAAAGTAAATACATAATTAACAACCATAACGACATGCAAAAATAAAATCAATGCAATTTAAATTAAAAGAGAACAGGTATATGGGGGAAACTATCTTTGCAACAAGATTCTCTGATAAAGGTTTCATTTTTCAAATATATAAGGAAATGATTGAAATTTACATAATAATATTCATTCCTTAACTGATAAACTCTCAAAGGATATGAACAAGCAGTTCTAAGTGGAAGAAATCCAAGATCAACATGTGGGGGGAAAAATGCTCTAAATCATTAGTAGAGAAATGCATATTGAGACAATTCTGAGTTTTTATTCTCATACCATCAGATTGGCAAAGTCACTGAAAAAGGAAAATGACAAATATAGGAGGGACTATGGGAAAAGAGATAACATAGTGAACTGGTAGTAGAACTATGAACTAGCTAACTATTAGGAAAGCAATTTGGAACCATTCCTCCCTCCCCCCCCAAATGTATTAAAATGCACATATCCTTTGATCCTGTGGTAGTACTATTAGGTTTATTATCCCAAAGAGATAAAAAGTATTTATACTTATAAGAATATAGTAGCTATTTTTGCAGTGGCAAAGAATTTCATACAGAGGGCATACCCATCAGTTGGAAAATGATTGAGCAAATTATGCTATGTGAATGTGATGTATTACTATTGTTCTACTGGAAATGATGAAGAAATTTAAGAGAAATTTGGAAAATCTTTTATGAACCAATACAAAGTAAAGTGAACACAACTTGGAGAACAATTTATGTAATTACAACAATATTTAAAAGACAACTTGGAGAGACTTAGGAATTCTGATCCATGCAATGACCAACCATGATTCCAGAGAAGTCATAAAGAAACATGTTACCTACTTCCTAATAGAGATGTGACAGACTTAGAGTGCATATTGAGACTTCTTTTTTTTTGGACATGGCCAATGTAGAAATTTGTTTTGTTTGATTATAAATATTTGTAACAGGGATTTTGTCTTTTTCTCAATGGAAAATGGTGATGTGTTGATGCAGGCACCGAATGATGAGATTGAGGAGGATAATTGGCACCAAAGTTTGGGGTTTGGCACCAAATGTTGGAGTTCGTCATGTGATGACTTCACGATAGCCTTTCTTTTTGGCAAAAGGTAGGTTTATTTATGAGGAGAGGTTTCAGAAGAGATACAACAAACATCAGAAATGGTAAATGTGAAATAGATTTGGGAGAGCATATAGTGAGCAAGGAAAGGGATTTTAACAATTAACAATGGAAAAGATAAGTTCCCTGAAGGAACTCACAATTAACCAGGAGAAAGGGAATGTACTCTTTCAGGTGGGAGTACACTGTTGATTGGCAGGCTAAATCCTGCCAATAAATAGAGGAGTTTAGCACTCTAAAAGAGTTAGCTATAAGAAGGAGAAAGGAACCATCAGACATGTTGGGAGATGAAACAAAAGACATCATGAAGTATGGGGAAGAAGGGGAAAGAAAAGACACCAACCATGAAGCAGAATGTTGTGACAGGCTAAGCCAAAAGGGATTCAGCAAAGATGGCATAAGCCATGGACAGATTTAAAGGGGAAATTTAACCTCAGTGGTTTGACATAACTTGGCTTTCTGATTAGCTACAGTAAGGTAGGGTTACCCAAGACTTCCACCAGGGGTAGGACTGTAGGGTTCAGCTGATCTCCATCAGTGCCTTTCCTTGCTTGCCTCAGGGAGTCATCTTATTAGTACTTCAGACTTTTTCTGCCAACCCTAATTAGTGACCTAGGACCTCATCAATGGAATGGAGGAGGAAGAGGAAGTGGACTTTACTGACTTAAAAATAATTTTAAAAACAAAAAATTAAGGTACAGGGGAAAGACGGACTTTTGAAATAAAGTATTTCTAAGCATTCCTGTTGAAAATACTAGAATTGAATAGAAACTGAAATTTATATAGTAAAGATTTGTGATTTTACATATAATTCTCTTTTTCTGTTCTACTTTGTATATGGTAATATTCAGTTTGTGAGGTGTTAGATTTAAAAAATAATTAAATCATCAGACTCCTTGAAAACCATGACCAAATAAAAAACATGGATACCATATTTTAAGAAATCATAAAATAAAATTTCCCAGATTGGTTAGAACCAGAAAGCAAAAAGAAAATGGAAATAATCCATTATCTTCCATAAGGAGCCACAAAATGAAAACATCTAGGAATATCACAGTCAAAATAAAGAGTTTCCAGGTCAAAGAAAAAAATATTAGAAGCAATTATAAAGAAAGAGTTCAAAAACCATAACTACTGTACACTGAAACTAATTTAATGTGGAGAAAATCTTTGAATAATTTATTCCAAAAGATAAAGGCTTAAAACAAAAATAACTTACTTTGCAAAAATAAATTTAATCTCAATGGAATTTGAAACTAGAAAACTTCCAAACATTTTTGATGAAAAGAGCAGACTTGAAAACAAACTTTGAAATGTAAATGTAGTACCTGTCAGATTGGCTAAAATGACAGGAAAAGTTAATGATGAATGTTGGAGGGGTTGTGGGAGGGCTGGGACACTGATGCATTGTTGGTGGAGCTGTGAACGGATACAGCCATTCTGGAGAACAATTTGGAGCTATGCTCAAAAAGTTATCAAACTGTGCATACCCTTTGACCCAGCAGCATTTCTATTGGGCTTATATCCCAAAGAAATCATAAAGGAAGGAAAAGGCCCCACATGTGCAAGAATGTTTGTGGCAGCCCTTTTTGTAGTGGCTAGAAACTGGAAATTGAATAGATGCCCTTCAATTGGAGAATGGCTGAATAAATTATGGTATATGAATGTTATGGAATATTATTGTTCTGTAAGAAATGACCAGCAAGATGATTTCAGAAAGGCCTGGAGAGACTTACATGAACTGATGCTGAGTGAAATGAGCAGAACCAGGAGATCATTATACACGGCAACAACAGTACTATATGACGATCAATTCTGATGGACATGGCTCTCTTCAACAATGAAATGTTTCAAACCACCTCCAATTGTTCACTGAAGAAAGCCATATACACCCAGAGAGAGGGATGCGAAATGTGGACCACAACATAACATTCTCATACTCCTTGATTGATGTTTGCTTACATTGTGTTTCCTTTATCTGATATATCGTTTGTGTAGATAAGATTTTTCTTGCACACCAATGATAAGTTTGGAAATATGTATACATATATTCGATTTGCCAATATTTTAACATAATTAACATGTAGTGGATATCCTGCCATCTAGGGGAGGGGTGGGGAGTTGGGGAAAAAAAAATTTGTAACGGGAAGCTATGTAAGGGTTATTGTTGAAGAATTACCCACACATGTTATGCAAATAAAATAAAAAATTAAAAAAAAAAGAAATGTAAATGTAGTAATCATGAAAAACTAAAGGTAAATACATTTAAGCAATTGGAAAGGACAGATGATAGCAATCTGCAAAAGTCAGAGAGAGGTAAGAAAGAGACATATATCCTGGGTATGGTTTTGTTCTGTTTTGTTGGTTTTAAGAGGGAAAGAGAAGTGAGGGGAAAAGGAATTGAAATGAAGAAAACTAAGAAGGAATAAATTATTTCAAATAATTATATTGCTCAAAAGTATATACACAGAAGAATTGAAGTAGCAGATACTTATGAACCTCACTTTTATCAAATGAAGCAAGATTGAATACACACAATTGTATAGATATTTTCTTCTCCAACTATCCTTCCCACTCTCAACAACACAATGATTTTACTAGTATAGGGAATTTTACCATTGTTGATTGTCATCATATCTATAATTTCACAAAATTATAAACATGCCAAAACTTTTAGAATGCAGCAAATATAGCTCTTAGGGGAAAATTTAAATACTTTCATAAACAAAAGAGAAAAAATAGATTGATGAATTGGGTATAAAACATAAAAAAAAAAACTAGAAAAGTAACAAATAAAAAACTCCAACCAAATAATAGAAATTCTGAAAACCAAAAAAAGAGATTAAAAAATGGGAGGATTTAGTTAAGGGATACCTAAAACTAGAAACTTTTTTAATGAATAAAAAGGAGAAACTCTTAGCTAATTTGATAAAAAGAGTTCCTCATCACCAATATAAAAACATGAAAAGAATAATTTACAGTGAATGAAGAGAAAATAAAGAAAGTCATTACAAACTATTTTGGGCAGCTATATGCCAACAAAACCAATATTAAATAAAAGGAATAGATGTTTATAAAAATATAAAATGCCCATAATAAGAGAAAAATAGAGATTATGTATAACCAAGTGTCACAAAAAAAATTAAACAAATCATAAAGGAACTTTTTCCAAAAGAGAAACAAATATATTAATAAGTTTTTTAAATCAAATATTCAAAAAAACCCAGTTCTTATATTACATAAACATTGTGAGGCAGCATAGCATAGCAGTTATAGAATAAACCTTTTAAGTCAGGAGAACCCATGTTCATATCATACATCTGACATATATTGGCTTTGTGACATGAGGCAATTAACTTAACCTTTCACTGCTTTAGACCAGTGGTGTCAAACTTAAAAACAGATGCCTTCAAACTATATATAATAAACTATAAGTTAACATTAACAAAACATTGTTTTGTTGTATCTGTATTTATTTTATTAAAAATTTATCATTTACATTTTAATTTGGCTGAAGGCATACCCTGAAGTCTTGAGGATCTCATGTGACTCCATATAGGCTACAAATTTGATATCTCTGCTCTAAGCCACTCTCTAAAACTAAAAAACCTAGAGAAGTACTAACCTGCATTGGTCAGAGGAGTTTCCCCACTCAGGAATTCCCTCTATTAGTAAAACCACAGTTTAATTCCTATGCTATTAAATAAATTAAAGAAAGAATACTAAAAAACAAATTATGGCAAAAATATTGTGCTAACATTTAAACTACACAGAGTTAAAGAAGAAAAACAAAACTTATAGAAACCAAATATTTTTAATAATATTTATCCAAAAATCAAATAAAACTAAACAAAGAGGCTACAGCAACAAGAATATACATTGTGACTAGCTTGTATTTATACCAAGAATGCAGGGATGATTCAATATTAGATAACCTATGAATAAAGCAGATTAGAGTAATATCAAAATTTAAAAAAACATGCTTCTATCATTAGATGCAAAAATAACTTGACAAAATATAAAATCTAGTTATGTTAAATAAACTAAAATGTATAAGACTAACTGGAACTTTTTTTTTTAATATGCTTAGTAGACTATTTAAAACCAAAAGTTAATATTACCTTTTATGAAGAAATCCAAATAGCCTTTATAATAAGGCTATATTATGTCATCATAATTATTTGATATAGTTCTGGAAATACTAGCAATAACAATAGGAAAAGAAAAAAGTTGAGGGTAAAATCATAGGCAAAATGAAACAAGATTACTGCTTTTAGTGCATAATGTGATGGATTACTTAAAGAATCTAGAAGTCCAACTAAAAATTAACTGAAATAGTTAATAACTTCATCAAAGTAACAGGATTTGGAAAAATTTCACATAAATCACCAACCTTTTTATATATTACTGACAAAAACCAAAAGAAGAGAGAGAATCCATTCATAATAACTATAGAATATATAAAATATCTGGTATTTCACCCAAGTTTCTAAGACACAAACAGGAATTATATAAATACATTTATAAAATACTCTTTTTTTTTTTTTTTTTTTTTTTTGCTTTTTGCTGAGGCAATTGGGGTTAAGTGACTTGCCCAGAGTGACACAACTAGGGAATGTTAAGTGTCTGAGACCAGATTTGAACTCAGGTCTTCCTGACTTCAGGGCTGGTGCTCTAACCACTGCGCCACCTAGCTGCCCCTATAAAATACTCTTTATAGAAATAAATATATAAATAATTGGAGAGATTAATTTCCCATGTTTGGATTGGATTGGTATAATACAAATGATAATACCAATCAAATTAATTTATAGATACAAGAAACCACAGAAAAAAAGAATATTTCCCCTTTTCAGGTTGGTGCCAATAGGTTGTAGATGAATATATTCTGTGAGGTAGAATCAATCTTCCTGATCAGGGGCATGCTCATTTAAGAAAGTATACCACCTCCATTGGTAGTCTGCTCTCAGGAATTCCTTTAGAAAATATGCTCCAAATGACGTGTTGTGTGTGTAGGGGTAGTCAATGATATGATAATAATTTGGCTATTGATTTTCAGAAACCTCTTTTACTTTGGATGATTCTTCTTTTCTCTTTCTAGGTCTCTGATTTCAACAAATGACCTTTAGTCCCCTCCAAGGTCTTAGAGTTGGAATGTCCCAAGTTTCAAAGAACACTTGTGTTTTGTGTTTTTGTTTTTGTTGTTATTGTTTTTGTTTTTGTTTTTAACCTGAAGAGACTCATTCTGGAAGCCATTCAAGTTTGAGTGCAATGATTAGAATAGGGACATTTAGGGAATGAGTTAATATTGGGTCAAGCAAAATAGTCCTCATTGCTCTAAGTGCTTGCCATAGATCTTATCAATCTCTTCTTTCAGGAGCCTTATCCAAATTCTTAAAAGGAAAAGATGTCATTATCTTCCACTCTGAGAGGGGGAGCAAATGCTATGCCATATTCTGCCATCTCTTGAGTGTTCCAGGTTCCAAATGGCAAAACTAACATATTGTCTCAAATTTCATCAGTTTTTCTGTCCATATAAAGATGGTGTTCTACCAAAAGAGACCCATAGCCTAAGCCTATTGCCACTTTGACTTCATGAAAATAAACTTTGTCAGTTGTTCAATTACTTTGGCACTCAAATGGGAGACTGAATGAAGTGGTGAGAGGCTCATCAAGCTATTGCCATAATACAGGCATGAGGGTCTGCACCAGAATGATAGCATTATCAGAGAAAGAAGGTAGTTTAACACAAAGGTGATATTGACAGGCCTTGACAACAGCTTGGACATGGGAGGATGAAAGATAATGAGGACCCTAGACTGACTCCTAGTTTGTGAATCTGAGGGACTGGGAAGATGGTATTATCTTCTATAATAATAGGAAAAGTAGAAAGAAGGGGGAGGGTTTAAAGGGAAAGATAATGAGTTTTATTTTGAACATATAGAGTTTAAGATTTTCTGTGAGATTTCTAGCCATATCCTTACAAACCATTATTCTAGAGACTTATCAGTTTGTTTTTCTTTCTTTTTTAAAAAATAGTATTTATTTTTCCAAATACATGAAAAAATAGTTTTCTTTCATTATCATGTTAAGGTTCTTTTTTTGATCACAGCTTTCAGGTAGTCCAATTATTCTTATATTTTTCTCTTCTTGATCTGTTCTACAGATCTGTTGTTTTTCTTATGTTTCATATTCTGTTCTATTTTTTCATTTTTTATATTGTTTTGTTATTTCTTGGTCTCTTATAGTGTCACTGGCTTCCCCTTGTCCAATTCTAATTTTCAAAGAGTTATTTTTGTCTTTAAGACTTTGTATCTCAAAAACAAACAAATAAAAAAAGACTCATTTTCTCATTGGTTAACTTTTTTTTATAATCTTGTTTTTATTGGATTTTTTTTAGTTTTTCCTCAATGTCTCTTGTTTTATTAAAAAATTTTTTTAGTTCTTCTATAAATTCTCTCTGGGCAGGAAGCCATTTAACATTACTCTTTGGGACAGATGAAGCTTTTTTTAAGCATCACTTTCCTCCTCTGAAGATGAATCCCAGTCTTCCCTGTTCCCATGGTAAATTTCTATTTCTTCTTTGCCAAATCTTTATGTTTTTTTCTAAATGAGAAGTATTAGTGTAAGCACCTCTAATTGTGGGGTGAGGGGATAGTGCCTCCAGCTTCACCTCAGCTCTTCCCTCTGACCTGGAACTCTAAACCAAGAGTTCCTTCTCCACCAAGTGCCCACATCCAGCAGCATCCCTGCTCCACTGCTTCTGCATTCACTGGATATGCTAGTTCCTTCTCATCCAGGGTCCCTTCTCTACAACACAGTGTGGCCTGGCATTCCTGATCAGCTGAGGTTCACTCAATCTTCTGGGACTCAGACTCCCAATTCAGTACCCAAGTCGTAGGTAAAAGTTTCTGTGGTTTCTGCTGAGGATCCAGGCAAATCCAGCTCTATCCAGGGGTCCCCATAAAGTGTTTCTGTGGCGCTAGCCTGGAGATGTTTACACTTCATACTTGTTAATCTCCAGCCTGGGGTCTTTCTTTGGATTTTCTTGGGTTGTAACAGGAGGACCCCTATTCTGTTCAAAGATTTCTTGATTTTTTGTCAGTTTATGTTCGCCCTGAGGCACAAATTTCTTCTGTTTGTAGGGGAAATCTGGAGAGCTTGAAATTTACCAGCCTACTCTATCATCTTCCCAGAATCCTCCAAAGACAGTTTTCAATATTCACCTTTGCAATCCTTTGTGTTCCAAATTTGTCTCCCTTTCTCCTACCCTCTACCCTCCCCAAGATATCAAGCAATCTTACATAGGTTAAACATGTGCAAATTTTCTAAACATATTTCCATATCTGTCATGTTGTACAAGAAAAATCTGATCAAAAGGAAAAAAAAAACCCACAAGAAAGAAAAAACAAACAACAACAAAAAATGAAAATGCTATCTTTTGATCCACATTCACTCCCCATAGTCATCTTTCTGGATATAGATGACTCTCTCTATCACAACCCTATTGGAATTGCCTTGAATCACCTCATTGTTGAAAAGAACCAAATCCATTCCTGTTGATCATCATATAATCTTGTTATTATTATGTACAATGTTCTCCTAGTTCTGCTCTCTTAACTCAACATCAGTTCATGTAAGTCGTTCCAAGTTTTTTCTGAAATCAGCATGCTCATCATTTCTGATAGAATAATAATATTCCATTATAGTCAAATACCATAACTTATTCAATCATTCCCCAACTGATGGGCATTTATCAAGTTGCTTTTTAAACTTGCCCTGCAACCCCTGAGTTCTAGCCTACCTGCTTTCCTTAATTGATTGGAAGAAGCCACCCCACAGCAGGAAACAATAGGGAAGTCCAAGGCTCTATCACTAGGATAAAATCCTAGTTTTTATTTTCACTTCACTTTAATCACTTTAATCTTCCTTGAATTTAGTGAGGTTCTGTACATTTTTTCTTATGATGACAGTACAGCTTTTCTAGGACCATCAGTAACAGCCAATACTAGCACTGATGGTACTTTTATTCTACCTGTCAACCTAATGCCAAGGCTAATGTCCCTGTATCAGTGGAGGTTCTTTCCAAATATGATTGGGAGGATTTATCAAATGCATGTGACTTTAGGGTGCCAGACTCCCTTTCAGTTCATCCAAACACTTCTTCTCCTTTGTCCCCCACAACTTCAACCATGTAAATCAGTCACAAAGTTACTTTAAATCATTCTTACACCACCTACTATGGGTCATTTCTGGATCAGGTCTGTCTTGGGGTTCAAATGAAGTGAAACATGTATAGTCCATATAGAATCTAAGAAAAATTATTCAACAATAGCCTTGGGGCAGCTAGGTGGTGCAGTGGATAGAGCACCAGCCCTGAAGTCAGGAAGACCTGAGTTCAAATCTGGTCTCAGACACGTAACATTCCCTAGCTGTGTGACCCTGGGCAAGTCACTTAACCCCAATTGCCTCAGCAAAAAAGCAAAAAAAAAAAAAAAAAAAAAAAAAACCAATAGCCTTGAAAAGACAGGGAGTCAAAGATATTTGAGGTAACATAAATGTATATGTTGCCCTCTTTATAACAAGGACTGAATCTCAAATTCAACCCTTGGATCTATCTTGTGATCAACTTTTCAAATAAAAACCATCAATTTATTTTATATCTGTCTTATGACAAACTTTTTGAATGAAAACAAGATGCTGAACTCATTGAAAAAGGAGGAAGAATGATTTAGGGTCCAGCAGATATTTAACCAGATTCTGAAATGGGTGATAGAATGAATTCAAAAAAGGATAAATTACTGAGTGATAATAGCAAAGAGAGAGGCCCAAAGTGACAAAGAGGAGTAAGAAATATGCTAATAAGCTCCAGGATATCAGGAAGCACAAGGGAAGGTATAACAAGTACTGGAAAGTATGACTAGGGATGCAATGTTTTCTGGGAGGAGCCAGGTCTTTGTGAATACTAGAAGATGAAAGAAAAAAAGAAAAAGATTTCTAAAATGAAAGGAAGTTTATTGGTAATAAAATAAGGGATTCTACAGGCCAGGGGAAAACAATACAGTGAGATCATCTGGAGACACTAGTAGTCTTGTAATATTAGAAGCTTGAGTTACTTCCCTGTTTGTGTGTTTTGACTGCACTCTTCCCTAACCATTTTTGTCTCAAATTTAAAAACACCCCAACAACTTCTAGTTTTAACCTTTTCTTATGATACTTTGGCAATGAAGCCATCTTGGATCTCTCTCATGATGAATTTTTCACTATAACAAATAGTATTATTCTGAAGTTCTAGTGTATTATTTTAAGAGGATAAAAAATAAAGCATTTGAAAATTTTAATTTCATCAAGACTTTGATCTTTTTGTCTGAGTGCTTAGTTTTTTTGTTTGAACAAAATCATAGTATCAAGATGGCAAAAGATGGGAATTACATCAATGTTGGAGGGGTTGAGGGAAACAGGCATATTAATACACCATTGATGGAGGTATGAATTGGTCTGAACATTTTGGAAGGTAATTTGTAATTGTAACAAGATTTAAGGATTTGGAATTAAAACCATTTCTAGTCATATGAAAAAATGCTCTAAATCACTATTGATCAGAGAAGTGCAAATTAAGACAAACTGAGATATTACTACATACTTCTCAGATTGACTAAGATGAAAGAAAAGGATAATAATAAATGTTGGAGGAGATGTGGGAAAGCTGGGACACTAATACATTGTTGGTGGAATTGTGAACTGATCCAGCCATTCTGGAAAACAATTGGGAACTATGCCCAAAAGGCTATCAAACTGTGCATACCCTTTGATCCAGCAGTGTCTCTACTGGGCCTGTATTCCAAAGAGATCATAAGAGAGAAGGACCCATATGTGAAAAAACATTTGCAGCAGCCCTTTTTGAAGTGGCAAATAACTAGAAATTGAATGGATGCCCATTAATTGGGAAATGAATGAATATATGAATGCGTTGGAATATTACTGTTCTATAAGAAATGAGCAGGCTGATTTTATTTATTTACTTATTTATTTTATTAAAGCTTTTTATTTGCAAAACATATGTTTGGATAATTCTTCAATATTGACCCTTACAAAGCTTTCTGTTACAAATTTTTCCCCCTTAATCCCCACCCCTCCCCTAGATGGCAGGAAGTCCACTACATGTTAATTATGTAAAAATACTTGACAAATCGAATATACATATACATATTTCCACACTTATCTTGCTGTGCAAGAAAAATCGTATCTACAAGAAAAAAAAATCTGAGAAAGGAAACCCAATGCAAGCAAAGATCAATCGAGAGCATGAAAATGTTATGTTGTGGTCCACATTTCACATCCCTCTCTCTAGATGTATATGGCTTTCTTCACGGAACAATTGGAACTGGTTTGAAACATTTCATTGTTGCAGAGAGCCATGTCCATCAGAATTGTTCATCATATAGTCTTGTTGTTTCTGTGAATAATGATCTCCTGGTTCTGCTCATTTCACTCAGCATCAGTTCATGCAAGTCTCTCCAGGCCTCTCTGAAATCATCCTGCTGGTCGTTTCTTACAGAGCAATAATATTCCATAACATTCATATACCATAATTTATTCAGCCATTCTCCAACTGATGGGCATCCCTTCAGTTTCCAGTTTCTAGCCACTACAAAAAGGGCTGCCACAAACATTCTTGCACATGTGGGGCCCTTCCTTCCTTTAAGATCTCTTTGGGATATAGGCCCAATAGAAACACTGCTGGGTCAAAGGGTATGCACAGTTTGATCACTTTTTTTTTCTCATTCTTTCTTTCTTTCTTTTTTTTTTTAATTAAAGCTTTTTATTTGTATAACATATGTATGGGTAGATCCCCAGCATTGATCTTTACAAAGCTTTCCATTACAAATTTTACCCCCAGTCCTCTCCCCTCCCCTAGATGGCAGGAAGTCCACTACATGTTAATGTTGAAATACTTGACAAGTTATGCAAGAAAAATCCTATCTACAAGGAAAAAAAAGAAAATCAGAGAAAGGCAACACAATGCAAGCAAATATCAATAGAGAACATGAAAATGTTACGTTGTGGTCCATAT
>JAJPUD010009365.1:0-41771 GCA_023553655.1 Myrmecobius fasciatus | reverse complement strand
GTTTTGTAGTTTTGCTCATATAGATCCTGACTTTCCCTTGGCAGATATATTCCCAAATATTTTATACTATCAACAGTTATTTTGAATGGAATTTCTCTTTGTATCTCTTGCTGTTGCATTTTGTTGGTGATGTATAAAAATGCTGATGATTTATGTGGATTTATTTTGTATCCTGCAACTTTGCTAAAGTTGTGGATTAATTCTAATAGTTTTTTAATTGATTCTCTAGGGTTCTCTAAGTAGACCATCATATCATCTGCAAAGAGTGATAATTTGGTTTCCTCATGACCTACTCTAATTCCTTTAACCTCTGTTTCTCGTCTTATTGCCAAAGCTAGCATTTCTAATACAATATTGAATAGTAATGGTGATAGTGAGCAACCTTGTTTCACCCCTGATCTTATTGGGAATGATTCCAGTTTATCACCATTACATATGATGCTAGCTGATGGTTTTAAATAGATGCTACTGACTATTTTAAGGAAAAGTCCATTAATTCCAATACTCTCTAGTGTTTTTAATAGGAATGGATGTTGGATGCTACTGATCATTTTAAGCAAAAGCCCATTTATTCCTATACTCTCCAGTGTTTTTAATAGGAATGAGTGTTGGATTTTATTAAATGCTTTTTTGAGTAGGCTGATTTTAGAAAAGCCTGGAAAGACTAGATAAACTGATACTGAGTGAAGTGAGCAGAACCAAGAGAACAATGCACACAGCAACAAGATTATGTGATGATCTACTCTGATGGACTTGGCTCTTTTCAATAATGAGGTGATTCAGACCATTTCTAATAGACGTGATGGATTTCTAATAGACTTGTGAAAGACTTATTCAGAAAGAGGACTATGGGGACTGAATGTGGATCACGATATAGTACTTTCACTTTTTGTTGTTGTTTGGTTGCTTTTTTTTTCTCATTTTTTTTTCTTTTTGATCGGATTTTTTTTTTGTGCAACTTGATAATGTGGAAATATGTATAGAATAATTGCACATGTTTAACATACATTATTTGTTGTCTAGGGGAGGGAGTGGGGGAAAGGAAGAAATAAAAATTTGGAATACAAGATTTGGCAAGGTTGAATGTTGAAAACTATCTTTGCATGTATTTTTTAAGTAAAAAGCTATTATTAAAAATATTATGGTGGAATTTTCCTGTAATACCAGTATTGGGAAGGCCATCTGAGGACAAAGTAGCTACAATCAGTTTGTTGGGCTCATGCCCTTATTCATTCCCAAACTTCCTTAAGTTATTTACAGTAGTGAAAATGAATTTATCTCTGAATTTTCCTGGATTGATAGGCTAGAAGGGATATGAATTTGCCAGGCTTAGACATAAATCCTACAAAATGTGAGATTTCTGATCTTATTCTTATCATTAGTTAGAACTGAATCTGGAAACCAAAACACTTTTATCTCCTAATAAGGTCCCTTAAAAATAAACTGACCTTCCCTGAATTCAGAATTCTTGAGATTAAGTTTTGCTTGAATAGTACTTAGTTTTAAGTACTATTAAAAAACTACTTAAAAGTAATTGACAGATTTTAAATTCATATAAGTATTTGGCAGAACTGGCTCCTACACTAGGATGTTAGCACTGTCAGCTCATTTTGCTCATAGTCTGAACGTTATGAGGTTGTCTTGCTATGGGACATCATTGCTCATCTGCCATCAATCTCCTCTTATTCTTCCATCATCATCCATAGCTGGCTTCTTTCTTGACTCCCACCCTTGGGGTAACATTACCTGTGCCAGATGTGTTTCAAGTATGATAGCTATTCCTTCCTTCATTCTACAAAACATTTCCTCCCCACCCCACCCCCAGACATTTGTACTTGGCATTCCAAGAAGAAATATGTGGAGAGATCCAAGAAGGAAATACCAAAGCAAGGGAAAGTATCTTTCCCCTGGGAACCCAATGCCAGTATACCATATAGCCTTATTGCCTGTCCAGATATAGCCAAAGGGAGTACACTTTGGAGTGGTTCCCTAAAGTAAAGTACTCTGTGCAGACCAGACACTTTTCACACAGGGTTTGGAGGGAGGAAGAAGTGAGAAGAGAGACAAGAGACTTGTTACCAGAGCAGAAAACGTTGTGTCTCTGGTCAAATCTCTCCTCTTCTTGCTATTATCTTCTCCCTAGCTTGCTATTAGGCTTAATTCCTAGGTGAGGAGGAATGGAGTTGGGACATCACGTCCTCTCTTCACTCAGATGTCTTACACTTCCAGGGTCCATTAGGTTTGTCCTGGAATGGAAGCTTAAAATCCACAGGTTTGGTCTCAGGCATTTCTGGAAGGCAAATGGCTCTTTCTTATAACTTGAAGTCTCTGACCTCTAATGCTCCTGAACCTGGCCCTGAATATCCTTGGTCTGGGTTCCTGATGCCATTGCCTCCTAGCTCTCCACGGCACTATAGGCTAACATCTGGATTGACTTTCAGATACTCTGATGTTGCAAGTTTGATTCTCCAGTCTGGGCTGGCTCCCAAGGGGTGGCGGGGAACAGCAGAGGTTGATTTTCCCCTGCCAACCCGGGCATATACAGAGTTAATACTTAACTGCTGCCGTTAGTATAAAACGACATGGGAGCCATTCAAGGCTCCACTGCGCCTCACATCTGGCTGGGGTTTTCTCCTTACGTGTTTGTCCTGGTTTCTTCCTCTCTTTCCTGACTTTCGAGAAACCGCATTTCCGCTTCTGGCCAAAGAAATCGTGGAGCTGTGGAGATAAAGGTGCTGGGAGGGACTGGCTGTTGCTTGCACTGCTCCCCTACCCCCACCCCTTGCTTTTTTCCTTCCCTCGGGACTTTTCCCCCCTTGCTGTCTCTACTTTCAAACAAGTCTGTGCGTTCCCTCAGACCTGGCTGGGGAGGAGATTCCAGCCCCCAGGAGATGCTCTAAAAGAGCGAGCCTCTGCTGAGGCAACAAGACAGTTGTTGGTGGAAAGACAGACGAGGTAGAAAACAAATCCCTGAACCCGGGAAATTAACAGCAAGGTAGGCTGAACCGGCCGGGGCTAGGTTGTGTTTGTTTGGGTGGGGGTGGAGGGCTGAGAGAGGGAGGGAAGCTAAAAAAGTTCTGAAGAGAGGGTGCCGGTAGAGAGGGGAACCAGGAGCTGGTTTGGATTTTGTTTCCTTAACCCCAGGGCAATTCTTTATCAAAAAATCCCCACAGCGAAAGTGTCAGAACTTTGCAGCAGGCGGATTCTTAGTGATGAAGGCTGAGTGTTTCTGGGCTGCTGACAGACGGACAAAAAAGGGAAGGGATCCGTTCCGTGTCCCTGTTAGTTCTTTGCTGTCATTCACACCACAGTGAATAGACATACCCAAGGGCTGCAATTTAGGGCCTCATTCTCTGGTTATGGAAAGGGAATGAGTGCTCGGGAACTTCTTCCCAAGACTTTTGCTAGTAAACATTCTCAGGACTGGACATACCTCCTTTTGTTCTTCTTGAGATATCTTTTTTTCTTCTTCATTTTTTTTTTCTTGTGCTTTCCTGAGAAAAGAAAGATGGGACTCACTCTGAATATGCTTGGTAGGGAACAGCTACCCACCGTGGGTAGCTTTTTTTATGACTGGGTTGTCAAGATTTATCCCATCTGTCTCCACAAATATTACCGGAACCATTGACTGTCAGCTTTTGCGTTTAAATAACTGAGATGTTCCTGGAAGGAATCCAGCTTGGACAGGAAAAAACAATGTCACTTCACCAGGCTCGCTTGAGGGGCTGTAGGACTGCTGCTCATGCTTAGGGAGGGTATGAGTCTTTGTGTGATACATTTGTGATACCGGAGACACAACATATTGTGTAAACTCCGTATCTTTGACTGCTATGTAACACACTACACAACACACAACTTGTGCACACAAGTTGACTTAGGGGCAATCAACCTGTGCTTTGTCTTTACGTAGGGTATGTCTGAGGGGGAAGCTCTAGTCACCATAAATGTTTCTCTGTGCACACTTGTGATTTTCTATCTTTAGACAAAAACACCAGTTATGGGGGGAGGGGGAAGTTAAGGAGTATCCTTGCCATTTGTGCACTTCTTTTTCCAAGAGAGCTCCTATCACGGTTACGGGTTTCTTTGTAGATTTTCCCAATCCCATACCATGTGTCTTCCTCTGTCGGTTACCTTGAGTGACTCTATTTAGTAATTTTTCCACTTGGTATGAAAAAGCATTTTGGTTCTCTGATCTCTCTATCTTTCTTTCTTTCCCTTTCCTGTCTTTTTTATTCTGTTTTCTGTTTCTGTCTTTCCCTTCATCCCTCTTTCCTTCTTCCGTGTCTCCTCTGTCTTTGTCTGTCTCTGTCTCTCTGTCTCTCTCTATCTCTCTCTCTTTCCCTTTCTCCCTCTTCTCCTCTTCCATGTTTTAGAAACTGAGGAATTTTGTGTAGAAGGGAGTATCTTTCTTGAATAACCTAAACTAAAATGTAAAGTACCCTGAGAAAATGAATTTTCTCAAAGGCTAGATGTCCCTGTGGGAACTGTGTGACTTCCTTGGAAGTTGCTTTATTCCTACTTTTTTTTTTTTTTTAACAGAGCAAAGAAACATAAGCTCTTCCAAAGATCTGCCAAGGCACACATGGCATCTTTGCAAATAAATGTGCTTGTTCCTGTATGTGCATTTCTGTTTATATTTATACAATTGTAGCTACTGATAGTGGCCTTGATAACATCAACAACTGGATCTGGGCACAGAAGGTTAGGAAATTCTTCAGCAAATCTGCTTAGTGTCCCAGGAAGAAGAGCATCATCTTTGCCTTCTCCCATTTGCCTATGGAAATAGAGCTTTAGAGCAATAAGAGAAGTTAGAAATTGTTTAGCTTAATCTCTTCATTTTTGGAGTTGAAGAAATTGAGGCTCAAAGAGATTAAATGATTTCCCAAGGTGACTCAGTGCTGGGACTTTTGTCTCTCACCCCTATCTTGCAAAAGGTTAGAGGATGTGTGAATCTGAAAGATTACTTTGCAGCTTAAAAGGAGGAAACTCTGAGTGAGAGGCAGAACTACTAGACACTTAGGCATATGAATTTTAGATTAAAGTTCTCTCTTACTACCAATGTAAAAATTCCCTGTCCTGATGATATAGTTAGTATGACAGGTATATATAGTTGCTATGGATCACTGATGCCCACTGGGAGTGACCCAATCCAGTACTCTCATAGGAAGGGAACATCTGGCCCGATTCATTCCTAGTTTGTAGCTTCCCTATCCAATCTAATAAGTATGGAACATTTTTTTTTTTCCTAAACATGCTTGGTTTTTGTTCTTGGTTCCCTCCTCTCTCCCTCAGCTGTAATTAGTATGACTCATAAACCAAATATTCTGGCATTGAACTTTGTCCATCAAAACAAAGATGAAAAGAATTTTGTAGGCACAATCATTCTGCCAAGGGTCTACACTATACACTTGCTGCTGTTTCTTTTGTCCTTTATTGTCAGTACCTGCTGTGTCTCTCTGTTCCTTGGGTTGATGGTAGCTGTGGCTCCAGGGACCAGTTGGGCCATGTGATGGGCCTATACCAAAGGGGTGAGTGTAACAATGGGAAGAACTGGGAGGGTGGAAAGGTCAAAGAAATGTTTCCCCACAGCTGTTTTATTTTATAATTTGCATAAAGAATAAACCACTTTGACAAAATCACATGTCTGTCCACCCATCTAATGCTAAATTCATCACTTTTGAAGTACTCAGCCTTAATGGTCTGAAGAATTCCATGGAAATTTAAAAGGAAAAGATCTGACATCAAAGGCTCATCCTTTTGATAATGAAGTATGAGAATATACACTCTTGGCTCTAGGTTTCTTTCTGCTTAGACCTGTAGTATTCTCCTTAAGCTGAGTATGAAATGAAAGAGTTGATCATTCTGGGATACTGAGATGCTTCTCTCAATGCAAGAAATTATTTGCATTCTTTGAATGTTAACTTTTGAAAGACCTTTCCAAAACTTAGGGATTTTGTTTTGTTCCTCTTGTCTTCAGCCAAGCCATCTAAGTTGTTCTGGGGATAAATATATAAAATGCTAGATCTGGAGTTAGGAAGATGTGAGTTCAATTCTGATCTCAGATACTTAGCTGTGTTACCCTTCAAGAGTCACTTAACTTCTAGTTACTGCAGGTTCCTAGTCTGTAACATGAGGATAATAATAGCCCCATCTACCAGGGTAGTTATGACAGTGAAATGGAATGTTTGTAAAGTTTTTAGCACAGCACCTGGCATATAGTTAGGTGCTTAATAAATGATTTTTCCTTCTTCCTTGCCCACTTTTGCAGGACTACAAAATGCTATTTTATTGTATCATTCACTTCTTTCTTCCTTAGTTCTTACCTCACATCCTCTTAGTGTGGCAGAGAAGGTTTGACTATAAACATGGAAATAAAAAGTGAATGTTTGGAGTTTTCCCTTTTCTCTGATCCCCAAAATGAAATGTTGGGACTTTCACTAATTGAACAAACCTCTTTGATCTTGCCTCATCCTGTTCCTTCTTGCTTCTCTGGGGTGAGAGTACACTCTGTATTTGTGTGTGTGTGTGTGTGTGTGTGTGTGAGAGAGAGAGAGAGAGAGAGAGAGAGAGAGAGAGAGAGAGAGAGAGAAAGAGAGAGAGAGAGAGAGAGAGAAAGAAAGAGAGAGAGAGAGAAACAGAGAGAGACAGAGAGACAGAGAGAGAGATGGGGGGGGAGGGAGGGAGAGAGGAAGAGAGGGAGAGAAAGGGATGGAGGGAGAGGGAGCAAGGGAGGGAGGGAGGAAGAAAGAGAGGAAGGTGAAAGAAGGGGAGAGGGGAAGAGAGAACATTAGTGCCTTTACAAAAAGAAAACACATCTCAGACTCCCCTTTACAACACTAAATTATGCTTATTAACCAGTCTAGATAAGTAGTCCTCTCAAGTATTTTATAATATGGTTAAATTTCTGTATTCTTGTTCATGCTTGCTTTTCCTAACTGGGCTTGGCATTCCTGCTTGCACAGTCTAGCTTTAAAGAGTGGGGTTGAGATTTGTACAGGTTTGTCCATAACAGCAGAAAAAGCTTTTGGGGTCAGATATAGTGCCTCTGAAATAACTTTGAAATGCTTTAGAGCAATCCTTAACCCAACAACTATTCTGTAAGATGAGCTAGAAGCAGAAAAGTTATCTTTGTTTCCAGGCCCTGCTTTTTCCTTCTGCAGGGCTGGTGTTGAAGGTTCTGAACTGCACTATAGTAGAACAGCTGCAGAACAGGATGTACTCAGTTTGTGCCCATCTCTCTGGCTCCTGCAGGAATTTTCCTTGAAGTGAAATGGAACAGAACAAGAGGCAGTCAGGAAGACAGATGGAAAAAAGATAAAGGAAAGGGGGGGGAGAGAGAGAGAGAGAGAGAGAGAGAGAGAGAGAGAGAGAGAGGAGGGAAGGATAGTTCAAATATTGTTGTTGGCTAAGGGCAAAATTCTAACTTTTGCATCCTTCAAGTAAGCCCTTTTTGCTTTGGTTGCTAGCCTCCCTTGTGGAATATTTGGCTACTAGACATAGGAGAAACAGCTTTGGAAAAACAGATTATATTTCCCAATAATTAAATTTATGAAAGCCACCCAGGGCTGACATCTTTCTGAGGTGCTTGGGTAAGAGGCAGATAGACGCTTGGTCATAAGACACTTAGATTATAGACTCTATCCTAAAGGTTTTTGGGTCTGTTCTCCAGATTTAGTTCCTTGCAACAACACAACATTTTTCTCTTATAATGATGATCATGATAGCTATTGTGAATTGTTTCAAAGCTTTGGATTCAGTTCCACACTCATGGCTTATTTATGAAATGTAATACTGTACATAAAAATAGAAACTAGTATAATATAGGGAAAATACTGGAATATTTTGATTTTCTTCTATTTAAAACATGCTACTATCATAATCATGCCAAGAAAATTTACAGAAAACATGGCATTTTTCAGGAAGACAGTGTAAGCTCAATATGATTTACCTAACCTAATATCTATTTTCCTCAAAAAAAGCTAAATATAACTTCTAAATTAAAGAGGAAGTAAAATAAAATCTTCTTATTATTTGATGTATGTGACTAACATCAATATATATGCCTTCATCAATACATACATACATACACACATACATCTACACTAGATAATTCCTTCATCTCATGGAGTCCTTCTCTAATGATATAAAAATGTTATTTGGACTTGGCTTAATAGATGGTATGGAGACTTCCATCTTGAATCTGGAGGTCACATTGAATTGGATGAAGGTGATCCCTACAAATACCTTGTCCTCCTCTAGGCAAATACATTGAGCAAAAAAATTTCAAGAAGGCTAAGGCTGTCTCTTAAGAGATTTATACTTATATACTCAGTTTTTTAGGTCCATAACATCAGTGTTAACCTTGGTGCTTCATTCCTCCTTATCCTACACATTCTGTTGCCAAATCTTACTATTCTTACATCTATAACATATCACACATTCTACTCCTTCTCTTTCCTCATGTACCTACCACTTTAGTGTAAGATTTCACCATTTCTTACCTAAATTATTACAACAGCACCCTCATTAGTCTCCATCCAAAGTCTCTCACTACTCCAGTCTGTCCTCCACATAGTGATCAAAGTAATTTCTGTAAGTACAATTCCCTTATTCAGTAAACTCAAAGGACTCCTTATGGCTTTTAAAATAAAATATGAATCCTTTGTTTAGTTTTGGTAGCCCTTCACAACCTGACCTCAATCTATCTTTCTAGTCTTACTGTACATTACTACTTATCCTATATTCTGCAGTCTAGGCTAACTGGCTATCTCTCTCTGTTCTTCATATAAGACATTCCATTTCCATGTCTTTGAACTGGCCATCCCCCATGCCTGGAATATATTTTCTCATTTCCTCTGCATAATAGAATGAATCTCTGTCTCTCTCTCTCTGTTTCTGTCTCTGTATGTGTGTGTGTGTGTCTGTGTGGGTCTCTTTCTCCTTTCATGATATAGATCAAGCACCTCCTTTTACATGTAGTCTTTGCTGGTACTCCCAACTGCTAATGTCCTCCCTCCTTAACTACCTTGAATTTATTCTTCTTCTATTTATTTTGTATATAGTTACATATGTACTTGTTTTCTGACTTTTTATAATACATATTTCTTTAGAGCAGAGATTGTTTCATCCTTTGCATTTGTACTGTCTTGCATTACCTACCACATAGTAGGAACTTAATAAATGCTTACTGATTGATATCATCCTGAAATCAAAACTAAATGGGGAGAACACATTTAAAACTGTTAACATAATATTAGCCTTATGGTTCACTTTTGGGAGTATAGAATGGATTATAACAGATTTGGAAATTATCCTTTTTTGTTTTGTTTCTTAAAGCTTTTTATTTAACAGAATATATGAGTAATTTTTCTACATTGACCTTTGCAAAATTTTCTGTTCCAAATTTTTCCCTCCTTCCCCCCAGCCCCTCTCCTAGATGGCAAGTAGTCTAATACATGTTAAATATGTTAAAATATATGATAAATACAATATGTCTATACATATCTATAGTTATCTTGCTGCACAAGAAAAAATCAGGTCTAGAAAGAGAAGAAAAAACAACCTAAGAAGGAAAACAAAAATGCAAGAAAACATTAACAGAAAGCATTAAAATGCTATGTTGTGGTTGGAAATTATTCTAATAAAAGTCTGCATATAATGTTAACTGAATTTGGACCTAGCCAAAAAAAAAAAAAGGAGGAAGAGATTGAAAAAGCATTCTTATACCACATGACAGATATGTCAAAAACTCACAGAAATACTTTTGGAATAAGATGACAATACTTCATGGAGCAATAGTAAAGGCTGGCAACATGTATACAGCATTAAACTTGTCAACTATAACTGAAAGTGGTTTAGCTCCATGTGGAGCCTATGAAAGAACTAAAGTTGGGAAAATAAAAAAAGTTTCCCATCATCAATGTCCACATGACCAGCATTTGTTGCCAGAGAAGCTTCAAATAAATGGTGGAATCATGTGAATTTGTAGAATCAGAAAGGTTTATGATGACAATTCAGGAACAGGTCATTTGTCGCAAGAAATTACAGAAAAATTATACTTAAGAAGACTTATTGATCAATGAAGATTATATATGGAAATCCTAGCAACTTCAAATGTAAGTGTAAATGCAAATATATCCTTTCAGGATTCAAAAATTGGACACCATAATATACCTAAAAACATATGTCCTGGTGTTTAGAATGATACAACACAAGCTTGGTATCTTTCATGGATTAATAAACAACAAATTCCCATACTATAGATCTGAACATCAAAAATCTGGAGAAATCAATCAAAAAACTGGGCTGGAATCAGAAACTACTCTCTTACCTATAATCATACCTTAACATTGATCCATAAAAACTTAAAAATAATATTTTTATATTAATCAAATACCTATAATTTTCAAATTTCCTAGAACAAAAATCTTCAAAATATAGAGAGCTAGCAGAGGAGATAAATATCATGTAGAAATTAGGATGTGGTATATATCATTCCTGTTGTTCTTTATGTTTTTGGAGTTGTACTGAAGATGCTTTCATTTTATAATTGACAAACTATACATACATATATGTAATTAAGAGAGTTAAAGTGACCTTCCCATAATCATACAGCTGGAGTAGAACTTTAATCTGATTTTCCCTGCCTCCAAGCCTAGTGTTCTCTATTCACCAGGTCATATTGAGTCTTGAATTTGAAAAAGTCTAATGTGGATTCTGACCCCAAAAAAATCAATATATGGACCCAGGTATTCTTGGGGACAATAGCTAGATCTTCTTCATTCTGGTGTTATTCTTCTAGAAATGGTATAGGGAACATTTGAGCAGGATCATTTAAGATCGATGAAATAATTTGGTTTGACTCTGCCGAGACAACTATAGGTGATAACAACCTCCAACTGCTTGAGTTCTTTAAGTTGATAATATTGTATAGCCTGGGAATGATGTTATAAATATGCAAATGGACCTTGGCAAAAAAAAAAAGATTCTCCACTCCTGTTCTAGAATATGATTTCTGTAAGACTGAAGACCATGTTTCTTTTAATAATAATAATAATAATAATAATAAAAGCAACTCATCTATCTAGCGCTTTAAGGTTTATGAAGTATTTACTACACAGCATTCATATGAGATAGCTCAGGTTTTATTCTCTCTGTTTTACAGATGAGGAAACTGATGTTCTGGGCTGGAGCTAATTGAGAGAGGGCATTAGTAGTTGGGAATACCAGCAAAGACTACATGTTAAAGGAAGTGCTGAAGTGAGGTGTTCAGGATAGGAATTGGAAGGAAGTGGGAAACTCATAGGCCATTGGACACTTAACCAAAAAAAAGTTTACTTCACAACAGAATGGAGAGGATACTGGGCAAGGATGTAACACTGGTTGAGAAGCCACAATCTCTCTTGATCCAGACAGAAATACCTCTGGTCAGAGGATGTATTGAATCAGAAAGATTTTGATTACATCAAATTTGAGAAACATTGACTCCTTGTTGGCTGGCTTTCTTAGAATGTTAGACAACTGCAAAGTCAAATTAGTGACTCCAGCCCTTGTCCTATAGATCAGTCTTGGCTCAGAGGAAGTTTCCTTGACTTTTTAGAAAAAACTAGTCATGACTTTATAGCAAGGGATAATATCGCTTTTACTACAGGGCTTAATTAACTTGACCAAAATTACACTGCTAATAAATGACTGAGAGGATGCAGCTTCAAATACAATAGGTGTTCAATAAAAGCAGCCATTCTCTTCTGGGGGATTATTGTGCTCTTTAAAGTGAACTAGTCCTATAAAAATTATGAAGTTTATTTTCTGGCATCTCTCTGCTTTCTTTACTTTACTTTCTACCCTTTTATCATCTTCCTCACCTCCCTGAAGCCATTGCCTTAATGTTATAGCACTCAATTCATTTGAATCTTTTAAAAAATGTATTACATACCTACTATTTGCAAGATATTAGGAACTGGAGATATAAAGGAAAAAACAAAAAACAATGTTTAAATTAATAAGCATTTATTTTCTCTTCCATACTACTCCCAATTTCTTCAGGACATTTTCTTAAAACATGATTTTATGGTCCTTCACTATCCTGGCTGCTTACCTTTCTCCAGCAATCTCAGGGCTTACAATGTATCCTAGATACATCGTATCTCTTCCTTCACTTTTCCTTCAGCTAGGGAGGAAGGAAATTGAGTTTAGAAACAGAGATATTTGGAAGTATCTGTATATGTGAACCTATGAGGATTGCTGTTTTGAATTCCTGGTTGGTTTCTATTTTTGTTCCTGCATCATATCTTTAGATAATGATTTGACCCAAAGACCAACTGGTGCCCAACATTAGCTTCCAAGCTTATTAAATGGATCTATTTTCTGCTTACTGATTGTGCAAAAAGGACAAGAGGAAGAGAGGATTGTTATGATCAAGGAATTAAAGTATTCTGTTTAGTTCATAGAGGCTTGAGCGATGCATAAAAAAAGAAGTCTAATGAAGAACAGAAGGACATTGTAGTCCCAAACCAAATAGATCAGGTAGAATGAAAACAAGAGGAAGGAAGGAAATAGCATTTATAAACATCTACTATGTGTCAGGAACTATGCTAAATTTATGATTTTAAATTATAACTATTATTTCATTTGATCCTTACAGACCTGTTGTGCTATTATTATCCTTATTTTTCAGATGAGAAAGCAGATGAGGCAAACAGAGGTTAAGTGATCTGCCCAGTGTTACAAAGCTAATAAGTGTCTGAGGCTGGATTTGAAGTCAGGTATTCCTGAGTCCAGGCCCAGCTTTCCATCCCCTGTGCCACATACCTGGCTCCATGAGCTAACTTAGTCATGCTTCCTCTATCCTCAATAGGAATAAGATCAAACCTACTGCCATATTCTCAAAAGCCAAAAAGTTGGGAGTCTAGGGCATAACCTGGTAACTTTAAATTGAATCTTTGTTATTGATTATTCTGCTGCATTGACAATGCTCCATGGCTTTTAGTAGAAAGATAAGAAGATAAGAAATAAATACTATTAACTGGTTTTGTTATGTGGTTATGATGAATATTCAGTTTGTCTTATCTGCAGTTGGAAATACAATAAAATTCTATCTCTGGGTAGCTTCACTTGGTGGTGGTTGGAAGACTGAGAGCTAATAAAGTTTGGGGGAAGAGTCCAAAGTATTGGAAGAGCAGGTCAAAGCTATTTTTGTTCCTAGTATCAATAAGTTAATCAATTAATAATTTTAATTGAATTCTGGAGACATAAAGTCACATAAATAAGTAAGCCCTTTACTACCCTTCAGTTTGGGAGCTATCAAGTGTCAAAAGTGTCGCCAGCTACTGTGGGAGGCAGTAAATCATAGACATAGCAAAAGTTGACATTGTCTCTGACAAAAAGTCTCATCAGAAATCTTCTTTTCCCTATTCTATCTCTAACATATAGGTTTCTCTGATAAAAAAAAATAAGACTACTGCTTGAGAGCTTAATGCTAGAAGGTAATGTGAGGACATCTTTTTTACCAGAGAAAATTGGTGTTTCTACTGGGATGGAATAATAGGGTAGGAAGCCAAACTGGTATGCAGAGCTGGCAGAACTCACTCAAACAGTGAGATCAGTCTTGGTCCTTAGACTCCCAGGCTGTCCAGATTCTCTTCAGTGCTGTAAGGAAGTTTTTTAATTCCAAGAACATGAAATTTCAATAGGAGACAGTGATGACTTAATAAGACAGGAAGAATTTTTGTTTAGATTCTTTTGGAGCCATTGAGTACCTATCTACAAGGTCACCTTTTCTCTCTCTTTTATGTTTGCTATAGACCAGACCAAAAGGAAGGAAGCCACTGTTTGACAAACTAGCAATCAGCTCAAAAGTATCTTCTCTCTACCCTTAGTCTTATAATGAATAGTTCTAATAAAAGAAACTTTTGTCTTTCTCATTTCAACTAATCATTCCTTTTCTAAAGATGGAGAACTTTTTGAAACAGTGAGAAGATTCAGTGAAGCTGACCTCAAAACCTCAGCATCTCAGCTTTATTGGTGAAACAAGGAACTTATTTGTGTATATAGTACACACATACACACACACAAAATATAGATATATGCACATGTGTGTATGAATGTGTGGTATATGCATATATTTATATTTATGTTTATTGAAATCACCAGATGGCAGTGAGCAAAGTGATTGAGTTATCAATCATTTTTTGAGCTAAAGGAGTTCTCTGGGTATGCTCAGGCAAATCATTCCCCTTTTTTCCTGTTGGTGGATCTTTCCTACTGCTTATTTTTTCCCCCCAGGACCTAATTTTGTCCTCCTAAGTAATTTGTGGGATCATGCTTAATTTTTCAAACTTCATGTGCAAATATCTGCTGCCAGAAAAAAAGAGAAAAAAAGGAAAATGTCTGTATTTTTCTCACTCACATCTTGGGGTTAGTATCAGCATACATTTAAAAACTATCAGACTTTGAGTTTTTGGATTCTTTGCCAGGCTTGCAGCAGTCTAGTTTTGGGTTTCCATCAAGGTTGTGCTGTAGCCAAATCTTGTTAAATTTTCAGTGTGAGTATTTATACTTCAGAAATAAGCAAATGCTACCAATCTGGGTTTCAGTTATTGTCTGATTGATTATTTAGACTTAAGAAAGTGATGGAGAAAATGTTAATAAGGCAGATTAAACTTAAAAGTGTGTTCTATGTACATTCCCCCAGAGAATTAGTTAAAAAACCACTGGTCCTCAAATTTTACCTTACTGAATCTGTCCCTATGTCTATCATACACATGTTTGAATAAAATATTTGTCATTTAAAGGAGGGAATACTTCCCCTTATATTCTCTTTTGTAAACATTAAATAAAACACATAGTGAGCTTAGCATTTCTACTGTTCAAGAGGGTAGGTAGGTAAAAAATGGTAGATAAATAAAGTCTAAACTGGAAGTAATAAGATGCTAGGCAGATAAAATCTAAACTAGAAAGAAGATATGGAACAAACAAAAATGTACTTGGACTAGAAAAAAAAAGATAAATAATTGGACTAGAAAGGTAAAAAGGATAGGTCTGACCCACCAGCAAGCTCTCATTTTCTCAAGTCTGCAAGTTCGGGTGATGCTCTTTTTATTGGTATCTCTTCGATTGGTCGAATATATTTCTCTTGTTGTGACAGCTTCCTTCTTCATTCTACTCACCTTCATTCTTTCTACTTGCTTTAGCTTTCATTTTCATCCATCCACAAGTCCCTTCCAGGAAGGTCAGCATTAGGGGTACTTTGGGTAATCTACCCATAAGTTAAATCAAAAGCTCTTCAGAATTTAGGAAGTCCTAATGATAAAAACAAAACAAAGCAACAACAACAAACCCTGTCTGTTCCTGGCCCCCTAGTTCCATGACCAAGACGATTGGAATAACTCAAAAACTGGGTTGCTATATAGCAGCAGAATTAAATATTAAATGATTTTTTGGAGAGGTGAACAAATAATCATTCATCAAAAGCTGTTCTTTCTCTCTTTGCCTCCTTCAGTTTGGCAAATGAACAATTAGTGTGATTAATGAACTCTCTGGGGAAAAAGGAAAGAACTACTGAAAAATTTTTCCCCCTTAATGTTAGAGTATAACCACCAAGGTTACCTTTTCTCTTTCCCTCAAATCTGAATTCAAGAGAACTCTTGAAGCATAAGGAAAGATAAGATTTTTAATGCTGGAATTTTTATTAATGTTCAAGTTAGGTGGGTAGTTTTGGGGATTGAAGCCTGCTGAGTTAACCAGAGCTTCATTAGTGCAAAATTTACTGGATAGTTACATATCAAGGAGATATCCAGAGTAAGTAGAGTCTAACTGAAAGGTAGGTATCCTTAGCCTACTGTCCATACACCAATCCTATTTTTCTGTTAGCATCAATTAAATGTTGAATGGGCAGGAGGAAAACTACATGCCACTAAAAGAAAAAAAATCACAGTGACCATGTCCTTCACTGGAGAAGGATTATATTCTTGGAAATGACATAATATTCTCTTTTCCCTAGATATTCATACATACAAAGGTGTGTTGTTACTTTGGAAGGATGAGCATCCCCAATGAATTGGAATGGATCCAAAACTCATGGGAGCACTCCTTTTGAAAAAAATCTTGAAAGTTTGTGGAACATTCTTTTCAATATTTCCCTAATGACAAATCTATATCCTTTGAAGTTCTATTTAGAGAAAACATAATGAATAGTTGAAAGAGCATTCAGAAATTTCATTTATACCAGCAAGTAGGTAATGATAACAAAATATGGAAACAGTAGAATAGTTAAGAGGAGCTATGGGGAGACAGGCACATGGATAAGCAGTTGGTGAAGTTGTGCTATTCCAGAAAACAATCTGGAATCCTGTGAGAAATACGACAAAACTATTTGTACCCTTTGGTCCAGCTATTGGTCCCATAGCTCAGAAGGTAAGAGAAAAAAACAAAACAAAACAACAGAAAAACATTGCAACATTTTTTTGTGGTAGTCAAAAAAACTAGAAACAAGGTAGATACCAACTATTGTGGGATGGCTAAGCAAATACTGTATGTAAATTTAATAGAATAATTATTTAATAAGAAATGAAAAATATGAGGAAATCAAAGAAACCTGGAAAGACTTGGATGAACTAATACAATGTGAAATAAGTAGAACCAAGAGAATAATAAATATAATGACCACAGTAATATAAAGAATAATATGCTTAAAAGATATCCAAATTCAAATCAGTTTAATGACCAAGCAACTTCAGAGGACTTGTAGCATCCTTTCTATGCCTCATTCTACAACCTCACACTGAAACTTGCAGTTTGGAGTCCCGAGAAGAGTGATTGCTATTTCCTCCTCAGGATTCTAGGGGTAACTCTCCAGGACTATGCAGCTAGCACTGTTGTTAGTCAAATCCTCCCACTTGTGCATCCTCCAGTTATACCTAGTCAACAAGACCTAATTAGCTGTTAGCAAATATCTTCACCAAGAAGTTAGAACAAGAAGAGTTGATACAAAATATTTTCCCCAAATATTGGGACACACTCTCCCATAAATGCACATAATGTCCATGGGGAGAGTTGACTCAGTCTTAAAGCATAATCAAAATAAGGCACACATGTGGAGAACACATGGGGTACTTTCCAACTTCTGGCCCTATAAGTCCTTTTCTCCCCTTGTTGAGTTCTCATGAAGTTTCTCTTAAGTGCAACTCTTTGTTAGGTTCCCAGGATTAGTGATTCTAGAAGCCATAGCTGGAACTTCTCTCTGCAATGAAAAGCTATGTTCCTTGAAGCTGCTGCCATCCCTGGGGATGCTGCTATCTGTTGTAGGTACTTCCACTGCTTCAGTCATCAGTGGACAATGCTACTGCTATCATTCATATTGGACCCCTGGATTTCCCAAACACACAAGGTCCCTGGGCAATTCCATCTGTTCTTTTTAACTAAGCAATGTTCTTTTACCTAAGATCAGGAAAGAGCAAACAAAAAGACAGAGGTAGCCATGAGTTCACTTCTGCCAAGGCCAGGTGGAAGACAGGGCAACCACTTGTCTGGTAATCTGATTCTCAGAGGTAATTCAAAGTAGTCCCACCTTATCATAAGAATGAAGTTACAATTGGTCAATATATTGATCAGAATTCTGATGTCTTTTGTTGTAGTAATTTGATGAAGTATAAAGAGTTTTGCTTTTGGAATCAGAGGGCTTGGGCTGGAATCTGGCCCTGCAAGTCACTTCATCAATTGATCAGTAAACATTTATTAAGCATTTACTAGATATCAGGCACTCTGCTAAATGTTTGCCTCTGCTAAAAGAGGCAAAAGACAATACCTTCCCTCAAGGAGCTGACAATCTAATGGGGGAAATAACATGCAAACAAACATATACAAAGCAAGCTATTTATAGAATAAATAGGGAGAAGTCAAGAGAATTAAGAGAAGGCTTTTTGTAAAAAAATTTAGGGGGAATTTAAAGGACTCAGTAGTTGGAATGGAAGAAGCAGACTATTTCAGGCATGAGTAACAGCCAGAGAAAATGCGCCAAACGAAGAGATGGGAGTGCCTTGTTCATAGAACTGCCAGGAAACCAGTGTCACCAGAGCTACGATTATGTCAGAGAGAAAGTTGCAAGAAAACTGGAAACATAGGAAGATGCTTGATTTTGAAGGGCTTTGAATGCCAAACAGAACATTTTGTATTTGTTCCTGGAGACAGTTGGAAGTCATTGGACTTTATCGATTAGATAGAGCTATGTGTAACATGATAGGTTCTGAGAAAATCACTTTAATGGCTGAATGGAGGATGGATTGGAGTGGGTAAGAGAGTGTCATTTTTACTTACATATAAATGATAAATACATAAGAAAATGATAAATGTACAAGAAAAGTACAATATTATATCCACTAAGTTGTTTCTTTGAGAGACACTGCCTAATTCGTAAAACAAAAACTCATCCTGAGCTCAGTGAAGAGTCAATCTTTTCCCAGCTGAAATTACCAGTTTTACCCAATGCTCTAGGCTGCCTTTTTCTCATCCATTGCTCAAGTATCCCCAAGGAAGTGATCTTCTAGAGTCTTATTAATTTCTTTACATATATAATGAAAATAACTTCTAACAATCAGAGAATACTTTCTTACACAATATTTTAAAATGTCAGAACTAATGTCAGAATCGTTGGGAAAAAAATGAAAACTCTGGAAGATACAATTCATTTGGATAAATTGATAAAAACAATCTTGTTGCTGTATAGTGATACTAATAAAATGATTTTTTAAGAAATCATGCATGAAGAAATTAAAGCTATCTCTATTCAGGTGAAAAAATGCTCAAAATCATTACTGATTAGAGAAATAGCAATTAAAACAATTCTGAGATACCTCCTCATACCTATCAGAGTGGTTAATAGGACAGAAAAGGGAAATGATAAATGTTGGAGAAGATGTAGGGAAAATTGGAACACTGATGCATTGTTGCTGGTGTTGTGAACTGGTAAAAACCATTCTGGAGAGCAATTTGGAATTATGGTCAAAACTGAGTATATACCCTTTGATCCAGAAAAATCCAAATCCTTTGATCCAGAAATACCACTACTAAGTCTGTATCCCAAAGAGATCATAAAAAGGGAAAAAGACCTATATATACAAAAATATTTATAGCAACTCTTTTTGTGGTGGCAAAGAATTAGAAATTGAGGGAATGTCTATCAGTTGGGGAATGGCTAAACAAATTGTAGTATTTTAGTTTAACAAAATACTATTGTTCTATAAGAAATGATGAGCAGGGGCAGCTAGGTGGCGCAGTGGATAGAGCACCAGCCCTGAAGTCAGGAGGACCTGAGTTCAAATCTGGTCTCAGACACTTCCTAGCTGTGTGACCCTGGGCAAGTCACTTAACCCCAAGCCTCAGCAAAAAAAAAAAGAAATGATGAGCAGATGGATTTCAAAAAAAACTAGAAAGGCTTATATGAACTGATGCTGATGAAGTGAACAGAACCAGAGTAACAGCAACATTGTGCAAAGATCAACTATGATAGACTTAACTCTTCTCAGCAATTTGATGATCCAAGATAATTCTAAGAGACTCAATATGGAAAAATGAGAAAGAGAAAGAGAAAGAACTATGGCATCTGAATGCAGATTAAAGATACTATTTTCACTTTTTTTTTGTTTTCTGTTTTGTTCTTTCTTGTGGTTTTTCCCTTTTGTTCTGAGTCTTCTTTCACAACAAGACTAATGTGGAAATATATTTACCACAATTGTGTATGTATTACCTAAATCAGATTGAGAAAAATGTGGAGCTCAAAATCTTACAAAGATGAATGTTGAAAACTATCTTTACATGTAATTGGAAGATTTTCCTCTTTATTGTGTTCTTAATAAAACTTCCTTTTTCCTTATAGTTTTGGAGGGGGAAATAGAAGGGATCTGTGATCCATTACTAATTTGATGATATCATAGTGAACAAATTACATAGAATAATAATTTTAATATGATTTCATTATATAACAGCAAGTCATGTGTGTCTACGTCTCAAAACTTTGACTAGATCCAACTGGATTTAGTTGGTTTCCCCATTTTTAGTGAGTTCTCTTCCAGTTGATTGCTGGTCTTACTTCCATACAGAGGTATTTCATTTGTTGTATTTTTAATTCTGCGGTTTTAAAGAATTGTTATTATTCAAAGCAAATATGCAAAGGCTATAGTTCTTAAAAAGTACAATTCAATGACTGTTAGAGGTATTGCAGTGACTATTGGTGTTTCTAGGATCAATCAAGCCCACAATGAAATAAGATCAATTACATCAAAACACAAACAAAGCAATTAACAACAAAAAACAGTGCCAAGAACCCAACAAGCTATTGTTAGGTGAAATAGCCTAATAAATCTTCAGGAAATAAGTAAAGACCTTCAGAGGTTACCTAGAACCTTGAGGGGTTATAATTGATTCTTTTATAGTGAGGTTTAGACTTCTTGAAATTGGAAAAACAATGAGAATGCCAGAAAACATTGAGAATAATTTGTTTCAACAGCCAGGAAGGAGGCTGAAACAGGCACTGTTAAGCACTTAGATCTTTATCAGACATTGAAGATGCCAACATCATTCACTACATCCCCAGCTATGGACAATCAGCTTGACTTTTTGTCTTGCCACTAGACTTTATAACTTCAGAAGAAAGTGAGGCTGATGATTTTGCGCAACTCTGTCTCACTTAAATCCAATTCATTCATGAGCAAAATATCACCTGTGATATCACTGGTCCTCTTCAAAAATGATAAAACAACTGTTGCTATGAAGAAAGAGTTGCTTATGGGCAAGATAATACCAAAAATGGAGTATTGATGCTTCTCAAAGGCAATTTGTACTGATAGAACTCATTTTTTCATTGAAAATCATATGAAAACCAGAAGAAATCTAGATGAACCTGAACAGTTTAAGTGACTTCATTAGACAAACACCCCCAAAATGGGTGACTTTTTATTTCCAGTGGTCCTCTCAGTTCTGTCCTCACTGAGGAAATGAACTGATAAATATGTTAATATGTTGAATAAAATAATTGTTGTAGAATTATAGGAATTCCCCAAGAGATAAAATATTACAGAACACATTTTTGCACCATGCCATAAAAAGTTAAGAAATTAAAAGAAGACAGACAGACACAGAGAGACAGAGACAGAGACAGAAAGAAGAGAAGAGAAATTGACTTCAATGATATAGGAACTCACATGATTTAAACCCCATTGAAAACTTGTATGGGCAGAGCTTAGCTCAAGAGAGTTCCCTCCTATCTGATATTAGAATGAAATGAGGCACCATTCAACAGTTAGCAAAAGGAGATTTACTTAGCCATAGCAGGACAAGGATATTCAACAAGACATTGAAAGTTGATTCATCTGAGTGAAGCTACCCTGCCTCTGAATTGCTCACAGTGGTACTCTAGCCATACATCAGAAAGCACCTGGAGTTCCTTATGGCTGGTTTGTATTCAGGCAACCTACAAGTGTTATTAACAGCCCAAATCTTTAGTTCCCTGATAATTTTATTAACAGCCCAAATCTTTAGTTCCCTAAAAATTTTGTCTAAAGAATAGTTTCAATATCTTTTGAGGAAAAAAAAATGTTTAACTTGTATGGAGGTAAGGGATTAGGATATAACTCCCACCACAAAACCTTTGGCCTACAATTAAAGTTAGACTTGAGAAAAGACTATTCATCAAAGGTATGCTTAATATCCAAAGGAATGTATTGTCTTGTGACAAAGAATATGTGTCATAATCTCGTGAACTCAAATTGTATAAAACAAGGTACTGCAGCAAAAGCAGGATATATTGCATTTCAAAAGTTTTTTTAAAAAATATAAGAATATTATAAGATGTATTGTAAAACAAATAATTTAATTATTTTGCTTTGCCACAGTTAACTTGTACTCCACAGTAACTAGCTTTGTGACTTTGACCAAATCACTTTTTAGACTTCAATTTCTATACCCCTAAAACAATGAAATTAGCAATTAATGTCCTTCCAGGTGTAGGAGTTTAGGAATCTATAAGTAAAGCCAGTTCTGATAGACTGGACTTCATTAGAGATGACAGGTCATTCTGACTACTGTGAGATATTGAATCCCAAGGCTTAATGCATACAAGCATCAAGGTTTTAGCTTCATACCATAGAATTCTATCCAACTTGAAGTTGTCCAAAGAGCCTTGAAGGGTCCGTCCAGTTCTGAATGGTAAAAAGATATATGAAATTTTTCTTATTTTAAATTCAAGAATTGCCCTGTCACTGATAATTCATCAAATGTTCTACAGCTTCTTTCAAGAATGAGTACTTTAAGACTTTCCTAAGGATTTTAAGGTCTAATGCTTTTTAAGAAAGCAGATATGAGATGGAAATGAAGGTTGGATTAGAGTGGTATCATTTGAAGGGGGTAGGAATACTCTTTCTAAATTAGATGTTTCAGGAGGCATATTAAGTAATTCCTTAGAGGACTATTGTAGTTAATGTGCCTACTTTCTTAACCATCTAATTTACTGGGAGGAACAGTGGGGAAAAAAATAATCCAGTATCACATAGAGTGCAATCAAGGGATGATTTAGCCACACTTGGGATTTTTCTCCTTTTCTAAGTGGGTCCAGTAATAACAGTTCACATTTATATAGTCCTGAAAGGCTCACATCACACTTTATGTTACCTTGGTCTAGGGAGAGCCCTCCTTTCCATAAGAACCATGGCTTTGGATTCACAAGGACTTAGATTTCAATCTTAAAAGAGAAGGCTTTTCTCACATTCTCTGGCTCATTGCACTTATCCCAGAGTGTCACAGAAAATCTCTTAAATAAAACTTATGTATGGCTCATGTCTAGGGTCTCTATTAAATTAAAGAAATAAATTGGATACCTTCTAGAAAAAATACACAATATGTAAAGTAGCTATCAGATATAGGATAGCACTTATTTCCTTTTCCACAAAAGAAATGCTTAAAATTCAAATACCACATTAACAAAAATTTAAACATGAAAGAGTAACCTATCACCTATTATATTTTTCCTGAGAGTTAAAGGCAATTTTGTAGAACTACTCAAAAGACATTTCATATTTACCTTAGATTTGAGTCTGAGCAACTCAAAAGCCCATATACCTCCTGGCAAAATATGACATGACCAGTATTTTTAATCTTTTTGGCTACAGAGTTTTCTTGGTAGCTATCATTTTTTGCTCTGAGAATATGTAGGGGGAAATCACAATCTACTGCACAACCAAGTCCAAAATTCTCAGATTCACAAAGTTACTGACAAGACTGGAAATGATTCTTTCTCAAGATTGTGTTTTAGTGACCTGGGCTCAGGGAAAGAAATACAAAAAGGAAGAGGCAGCTAGAAACCTCAAGTCCAGTTTCAGGCTCACCTAAACAAACCCATGCTCTTGGTACTATGTGCTGTCATTGCATCCATGGGCAGGGGAGGGAACCTCTCTCTGATGGAAATTCAAGGGATAGCCAAAAAGAGCAGAAGACAGAAGGTTTTTGTTTTTGTTTTTGTTTTTGTTTTTTTTTCATTGCTCTTTAAGTCTAGTGAGGACAACTATTCCTGGCTCAGTTGTCAACCATCAATCACTCACAGGGACACATGAAGACTACTAGGAACTGCTTAATATCCTTCAGCAATGGGCAAGAATACATCTGTCCATACAGCCATGCATGCCCAGCCCCAGTTCAACAAATTGGGGGACTCCCTTAGTACTCCTCTTTATATTCACAGCCCTGTGAGTTGGTGATACAAGAATTGTTATTATTATTATTTTTTTTTTTTACAGATGAGGAAACCATAGCTCAGAAAGTTGAGGTAGTTTGCTCTTCATGCAACTAGTGACTCATGGAGCAATATTTCAAATCTAAACCAATTGGCTCCTGATTTAGTATTCATTCCATCATATCTGGCTTCCTCTAAATAACCGATTATCTAATAATTGAAATAACAATGGTTAATGGAGTTCTAAATATGAATTTCAATATGTTTCATTCTTCAAGGTTTTGGAGGAGCCTCTGTTCTTGTGCTGGGGCAGGGACTGTTACTCTAAGAAATTAGCCAGGAGCTCCCATCTCTCAAGCCTCAAACAGATGGGCTCAGATCCCAGGTTGTGGTTCCTATCATTATAGTTTATAAGATCAAAATAAGTTCTGGCAGAGGCATTTTCCCATAGCTGTAAATAAGGGGAAGGCACCTCATTTAGTATTTCATTGCTATGGTTCTGACTCTCTAACTTTCCTTGTGTGTGTCTTTTTACCCTAGAGCAAGGAAAAATGATTGACTCCTACAAATTTGGATTCATTTTTGTTTCCTGCCTGCTGCTGACTCTCATCTGGTGTGACACAGCATTGGGCAGGGTATCACAAAAGCAGCAACCTCAGAAGGACCAGGAGGAAACTCAGGAAGAGGTTAAGGTGGAAGGCCCACCATCACCATTGCCAGATCACGTTGAAAAGTGAGACATTTAAGGCACTGGTATAAGGCATGGGAATTGGGTTATGTGAGCCATTTGTCTTGTTGGTGTGATACAATGGAAAAAATCCTGTATTTGGAATCAGTGGACCTAGATTCAAATCCTGACTTTCTTATTGTCTACCTTATAATTTTGGGTTATTTATTTTCTAGGAATCTCACTTTCTTCCTTGGTAAAATAAGAGGAATTGAACTGCATTGTTCTTTATGAGTTCTTACAGTTTTAAATCCTATGATTTTATGAACATGAGCCTTTAATCACTGGTTTTAATAAGCTTGATTCTGGGTCTCCAAGTTTCACAGGCTTATCACTAAACTACTACATCTAAAATCCTTGGCTAATAAGACAGGATTCTTGGATTCTAAGCCTAGTTTTTCTGCTAGATTGCAATCTTCAGAACATTCTGGTTAATGACTCAATTTCCTTATCTTGAAAGTGAATAATCCTTTAGTCTGGACAAACATAGCTATTTCCCAGTACAGAAATTTCCTTTGATGAAGATCAGCATGTTTTCTTAGAGTTGTCAGAGATATTAAGATATTAAGTGACTTGCCCAGATTTTCTCTGTCAGATTTGAACATAGGGCTTTCTGACTTCATTGTATTATAATTATCTGTATAAATGCATATCTTTCTCTACTCTTGGAGTGTAAGCTCATTGAGAGCATGAACTTTGTCTTATTTATTTTTATATTTTCAGTGCCTATCTACTACAGGAACTTAACAAATGGTTGAGTTTATTTAAAAAAAAAGTGAATGGCCTCCTTCCTAGCCTCTTTCTACATATAGGGGAATGAGATTAATTCTGACTTTCATCTGTGTGATACAGTATTGGGCAAGGCATCACAAAAGTAGCAACCTCAGAAGGAACAAGCAGAGACTCACTAATAACCACTACTGATTTATTTGTGTGACTTTTGGTCAAGACGCTTAACTTTTCAATGACTCAGTTTCCTCCTCTGCAGAGAAGGTTAGTTGACCTTTACGGTCCCTTTTAGTTCTGAATGTTATGATTCAAGTAGAGAAGGATCATATGATACACCACAGAATCATACATTTAGGAATAGCAGTTCTGACCCAATACTTCATTTTGCAGTTGAGGAAATTAAGGTCCAAAGAGTTACTTGCCTAAATTTGCATAAAAGTAGTGTGGAGGGAGGAAAAATTTAGAAGCCAGGTCCTCTGACTCCAAATCTTGTATTTTTTTCCCACTGGACCATATTGTCTTCTCTTGTTCTCTTATGCCTTCTATCTCCCAGTTAAGACAACAAGATCAGAAAAGGCTGTTCCATGGAAAAATTTAGGATTTACCTCCATTTGCCTCGGGTGTGTAGACTCCAACCTTTCTATGATGAAAGTACATTGAGTTTCTTGTGAGACTGAAAAAAAAAAAAGCCTAGAAATTGTCATCTCATTTCTTTTACCTATTAGTTATCTTGAGAGCTGAGCTCACTTGTTCCTTAGCTTTGTTTTGAGGACATAGGAAAGGGATGTGAGCTGGGGTCAGAGTGAAGCAACTGAATAGAATTATATGGGCAACCTCTGGATTTAATTTTCTATCTAAAAAAAAATCTAGAATTAAGGAATGCTGAGTCTTTAAATGCAATGCATCTGATAAGCTGGGTAACTATGGGCAGATTACTTCATTTGAATGATTCTTGTGTAATTCTAGTCTAAAATTTTAAGCCTAATGAGAACACCCGTCTCTGTGAGATTAGCTATGATTCAGAGCTCCTAGTCAAATAGCATTCTTGACTGGATACCTCAGTGCAATTCAATAGGACACCACTAGGTGGTAGCATGAAACTGTTGCCTTATTAGGTGAGCCTAGTGATTTTCTGACTCGATGTAAAACGTTACAACAGATTATATAGAAGATTAGGCCTGGGCTGTATCTTGTAGATAATTAAAACAAGAAACAATCTTCTTATGGGTCATATGAGAAATGAAGCCAAGGATGTATTTTATTTTATATTTGATTATAACTATTTCCATGTAAATAAGTCAAATGCAAGGTATTCTATTCAACTTAGATTTATTGTGTTAAGGAGAGGCAATGTATTATAATGATTAAGTTACAATCAGGAAAAATTTAAGATCCAGCCTCCAAAACTAACTAGCTGAGCCTTGTATAACTCCAGCTAGACTGTTGGCAGCTGGATGGCACAGTGGATAGAGCACTTGGTCTGGAATTACTTAGACCTATGTTCAAATCCAACTGCAGACATATAATAGCTGTCTAACTCTGGGAAAGTCATTTAATCCTATTTCCTCAGTTCCCTCATCTGTAAAATGAACTGGAGAAGGAAATGTCAAGCTATTCCAGTATTGCCAAGAAAACCCTAAATCCAGTTTCGAAGAGTTGGTTGTGATTAAAACAATTCAACAACAATAATCAAGCTGAATCTAGTTGCAATGAATCTGACAAGCTTTGAGTTATACATGGGATGTGATCTGTGCTGGTGTTTGGACAAGATCAAAAGTCTTTATTGATGGCCATGTTCATATTGATTATTGTTGTGCTGCTAATAGTGTGGTATAATGGTAAGAGCACCAGATGTCAAGTCAAAAGCCCTGGTTTCAACATCCAAACTGCCATCCACTATCTCTTTGACCTTAGATCAGCTACCTTATTTCTCAAGAATTCAGTTTCCTCGTCTTTAAAATGAGGAGATTGTACTAGATAATCTCTTAAGATTTTTTCCAATTCCAAACAGATTCATTTTCATCTTTCTAGTTGTATCACCTAGAAAAGTGCCTGAATGTTTTGCAAATAAAAAGCTTTAATAATAAAGTGCCTGACAAAATTAGATAATAAATGCTTGTAGATGAGTTGATGAGACCTGATCTCTTTACATGCTGACCATCATTGATGTAAATAACATCCAGACAACCTTGCATCTTTCATTATTTTATTAACAAAGTTTAGGACAATATCTTGCATGGTAATAAATAGATGCTTGATGAACATTTGTTGAATGTGTTTGGTTAACAAAGGGTAAAGGCTCCCTTCTGAGCATTTTGAGGAGGTATTGAGGGAAAGCAGGGTGGTGTGCATAGAATTTGGTACTACTTTAGCTTGGAAGCTAAGAGGGTGAACAGCTGTTAGCATCATATTTTAAGAGCTCACAGATTTAGAGCTGAAAGGGACCTTAAAGTCATCTAATTCAACTCTCTCTTTTTCATAGCAGAAGAAACCAAGGTCCAGAGAGATTAAATGAAACTTAAACTAGGCAAAACTAGGATGTGATCCTAGGTTCTCTAACTCAAAATCCAGTTCTGCTTCCACATTTCTGTGGGAGTTATTCAGTAGAAAGATTGAAAGAGATTATTCCTTTGTTAGAAGGTCTTATTTTCTTCTTTGTAATCCGTTTTCATTCAGGGTTGAAGAACACCATGAAAAGAACAATCCCAGCCTGGAAGAACAGTCCTCTGCCTCTCAGTGTTTCCGTTGTTGTGACTCGGGCATCCCCATGTACCAGCCAATGCCAATGCCAATGCCCCAGATCAATATCACTATCTTAAAAGGTCAGGGAGATGGTCTTGTTCTTTGAACATTCAAAAATGAGTATAGAAGGAATTACTCCCCATATCTAAGAATGAATACTCTATTTAGAAGGGAAATAAATTTTTCTGGGACAGTTTGGACTACAAGGCCATAGTGATTCTTTGCCTAGAAAAGAGAGAAGGAAACTCTTCCTCCGTTTTGAGATTCTAGGCAAGATTGTGATTACTTTTTTAGGATGTGGGTCAGGAAGTGAATCGTCAGGATAATATAGAGCAGAACAACAAGGCATAGAGACAATTTGGGTCTCTTCTCCCCATACTTGCATTCTTGACTGCAAGTTTCTTTGTTCTTTGTTTTGAGGTTTGGTGATCACTAGCCTGTTTTCTGAAATGTCACCTGAACGCCACAATACTGCAAGCATCAGATAACCTTGCACAGGCACTGCAAAATCTAACTGGGAACACATGTGACCTGGATTTTGTGGTGAGGAAGCTGGATCCTGGAGCTCCGACATCTGCAGTTAATTCGCTTAAAGTGAGCCATGGGCTTGGTCACTGAAACTGCTGCTTTTGGACAAACCCATATGATCTCTTTTTCCTTGCCAGGGCTTTCAAGAAAAAAAAAATTGTTGGTTCTGGATCAAAATAGAAAGTTCCTTGGGGTTGATGGATTGTTTGGGAATCAAATCATCCTTGTGCTCAGGATATGAAAAATAAAAATGGGATAGCCAGAATAGACAGATAACAGAGTAGAAGTTAGGATTAAAGAATTAATCTGGGAACCCAGATGCTGAAAGTATGAGGAAAGACAGAGTGAAGGCTGATTTCTGGGATGATAACAGAAGGGTGAAATACTTAATGCCATGTTTTTTTTTTATATCCCTTTTAGGTGAAAAGGGTGACAGAGGAGAGCGGGGCCTCCAAGGGAAATTTGGCAAAACAGGATCAATAGGTGCCAGAGGCCATGTTGGACCAAAGGGACAAAAGGGCACAATGGGGGCTCCTGGTGACCGATGTAAGAATCACTATGCTGCCTTCTCAGTGGGACGGAAGAAGCCCTTGCACAGCAATGATTACTATCAGACGCTGATTTTTGACATGGAATTTGTCAACCTCTACAGTCACTTCAACATGTTCACAGGTAAATTCTACTGCTATGTGCCTGGAATCTACTTCTTCAGCCTCAATGTGCACACCTGGAATCAGAAGGAGACCTATCTCCACATCATGAAGAATGATGTTGAGGTGGTGATACTGTATGCCCAGGTGAGCGACCGAAGCATCATGCAGAGCCAAAGCTTGATGCTGGAGCTTCAGGAACAGGATGAAGTCTGGGTACGGCTCTTCAAGGGGGAGCGGGAGAATGCTATCTTCAGTGATGAGTTTGACACCTACATCACCTTTAGTGGGTATCTGATCAAACACAATGCTGAGCCATAAGCCTCAGTCTCTTTCTTAGCTTCAGAGGATGACTATAATCTTTTACATTTCCATGACCAGCACCTTCCCTTCTTGATATCCGAGCACCAGGCTGAATGCCTCCTGAAATACCACTCTCCTCCTGGATCGCTGCTTCCACTCCATCTATATTCCACAGGATTCTCATTAAAATGAAAAAATATTATCTATTCCTAAATTTTGCAATGCCCTTTTGTGTAACCTTGGAAATTTATTCAATTATCAGGGAAGACAACACATGAGAAGGAAGGATTGGGGATGTCCTACCTTTAACAGGATACAAATCCCTTAATAGCTTAGTAAAAGAGCTGAATTTCCCAGGAAAAAAAAAACAACAATTTCCATTCCCATTACTGGAACTAACTAGGAAACATTCAAAAGGTTACTAAACAGAGCAAAGTAAATCATGGAAAATAAGAGAAATAGCCATTTCGTCTTCTCACTGAATGAAGTTCTACCCCAGAGAAAGTTGCTTTTAGCACATAGTTCTAGAAAAATTCTTTACAGCTCCTAGGATAAGTGGTGGTTGGATCATAGGAAAGTTGGGGAAAGAATTGTTATAAAGATAGATCAATTTTTACTGGCTCCATTATCAAGTCCTCCTCATGAATTAACTGGATTGACTTTTTGCTCTCTTATACCCTTTTCAGGACCCTGACAGGATAGGAAGTGTCACTGTGAAAGTAAAAAGGTTGTGTCCAAAGAGTACCCACTAACTTTGTCTGCTATGAGGAATGTATAGGTAGGAAGGAGACTTATCTCTACATCATGAAGAGTGATGCTGAGGTGGTAATACTGTATGCTCAGGTGTATGCTCTCCAATATTGCCTGCTCATCTGACACAATTGGTGTCCGCATGGTGGCAGCTATCCCTTTGCCTAACTCTCACCTAAAATAGCTTGTTATTAAAAGAACCAAGCAAAGTCTGACTTTGCTTCTCTTCACATTCACAGTTCCTTCCAATGTGATGTCTGACTTCTGTTCTTACTTATATTTGGGGCAGATGAGTGTAGGAACTGATGAGTAACTTCAAAAAGAAACAACCTAAGTCATTTTAGCTGCCTTCCTGGTGGTTTACTGATATGTGTGACCATTTTAGATATAAGCCTGCAGTCTGCAAGGTTTCCTGTTGGACTTCTCACCCGCCTTGTGGTATATGTTATGACTATTTATGGACATAGTGCAAGACAGCTCTTCTATATATTCTCATCACTCATGTCTCAGGAACCTAGTGGCTAGCTGAGTGAGTTGGAATTAAGAAAAACAGATGTTCTTTGGATGTCTCTTACAACCTTATCATTGTTGTGGATACAAGGCAAACATGGATGCAGGAAATATTGTGCCTGATCACGCTTTTCTCCCTGTTGCTTAGAACTGGGCGGAAAGGGAAGTGGGATATCTGTGTTCAGTGATTTTCTCAGTAATCAGAAGGCAAATATAACATCACATGAGGCAAACAGTAATGTGGATAAATATCAGGGCTAGGTGTATTGAAGGGGAAAGAAGGTCTTTTTGCTCACCAGATCATGTTTTCCTTTCATAGTGATTTCAATCCTATTACCCGTGGCAAGCAGACCTGTGTAAGATACCAGAAAAAGGATTGGCCAGAAAGTTAAAAGCTAAGTATGGCTTTTTTCTAACTGATGAAAGCCATGTTGAAGTTTCAGTGAATAGGAAAACATAGTTGGGTTACGTATTTCATGTGTCTTGGTCTTCCAGAGCCAATACTTTGGAGAATGGGCACTCTTTCTCCTCACCCTGTATTTTTGACTTTAGGTTTTAGCTTTAATTTGATCCTCTGTGCTTTCCAGGTGTCAGCACAGGATCCTAGAAGTCAGGCTCAATACTTGGAAGTCAAGCTTCAAATTGTTTTTCTCAAAACAACTAGTGAGCAAAGTTAGTTGGCTTCTTGGCAATCCCTAAGTACTAATTTCAAAACATAATTGAACATTGGAAAATTTTTTTTTCTTACTATATAGAACTTGTCTGGTGAATTATTTGTGTGTTCAGTCCTGACTTTCTTGTCTTCCATCTTTTTGGATAGAGAGAGAATGGCAATGACTTAGGTCTCTCTTTATGCCTGAATATAAGATCAATTTCATGAACTTAGCTAGGGACATGGCACTTCTGAAAAACTGACTATCTGATGAATTCAGAGAAGCCCATGACAGGGTGAACATAATGTAAACCTATTGGTCCATTATGTGATTTCTCTAGTTTCTTGCATTTGGAAATAGCATCTACCATTAAAAGGGCACCAGGCAGCCTTCTTCTGAAACAACCTGGAAAGAGATAATCTGGGCACATTATATCCCTTGTCTGTACCCTGCTTTGTTGGATTAATGAGGGCAGCTTCTTGCCCATCAAAAGTCATCATTATGCCAAATCCAGGAGGTACAGCTGCTTTTTGTATTTTCTTTCTCCATGCCCTTTGCCAATGAGGATAAGTATCCAGCTGTCCTTTACCCCTACTGCCAGCAGTTTATAAAGAAGCTGCCTCATTCCCTCTGGCGCCAGCAGGTTGGCCAACAGCTGTTTTTTTTTTTTTTTTAGCTTTGCCTATTGCCAGTGTGCAAGTAGGCTGCTATTACGTACATTCCTGGAGCCATGGCATGGGCAGGCAGCTGTGATCCTGCTCTCTGGTGCTGGTGGACACCTGTTCTTTTCCTCCCAGAGTTAATAACCACTGGATGTAGGAGCTTGTCATTTGTTTACACACTTAGCTGGAATCAGGTCATGGGGAAACCTGCCACTTGGTTCCCCCCCCCCCAAAAGGAGTGAGTCAGGCTTTGTCTAAGTGCCTGTCTTCCACCCTCTCTCTAGGGATGGAAGCAGCTTCAAGAAGAAAATGCTAAATCCTAGGCTGACCCTTGGATAACATGAAATAGGTGAGAAACCTCACACACTTCTTTCAATGTCCCTCTCCTGTTTTATGCCTTACTACCCTACTATTGCATTCGGTGCTACTTCTTGGCTACCCATGGCTCCTACTATAGTGTTCCAAGCTCAGGATTTATCTCTTTCCCTTCTCCCCTATTCCCAAATCAATATTTCTATGACATATTTATTTCTATATAGCTCTCGCCTAGTTGTCCCTAGAAAGGATGTCATTCATTTTTTTGAATGTTTGCTGAACTGAACCAAAAAATCACTCATTAAACAACATTCTTCTTTTTTCCCATTAAGTTCTTTGAAGGCAGAGACCTTATCTTTTTATTCTTATATCCTCACTACCTTGCAGAGTACTTTGCATGTACTAGCTGCTCAGCATAAGATTAAAAAAAAAACAAAAAACCCCTCAGAATTAATAATTGTGCAAGGCACAGCAAAAATACACAAATGAATAAGGTGTCTCCTACTCAGGGTTAATAATTGATCATTTTACAGATGAGGAAACTGAGACCAATAAAGATTAAATTACTTTTCCAGGTAATAAGGGAATAGAGTCAAGACTTGAAACTTGATTCCCCAATTCAAATCCATTTTTCTTTCCACTGTGCTGCCTCCCTAATCAAAAGAATGAATTTCTTAGGTTAACAATGATTTACATATATAAAGGTATGTTGTGCTCACAACATATTCATGTGTTTTTTTACTACAGTTTCCAAGAGGTAAGTAGGGCAAAGACTATTAACCCATTTTACAGATGAGGAATAGAGTCCCAGAGAAGTCATATGACTTCCCCAGCATCATACATCTTATAAATGAAATGTGGACACTTGAACCAAGTAGTCCTAGTCCAAGTTTATTGAGCTTTCTATACTCTTTCTGGACAGCACTGCAAGAAATGGTACCATTTGGGGTTGAGGAGCTTTCCTAATGTCTCTAATCATATTATGTGGGTGTGGGGCAGGGATCTAATGAAGGATGGCTCTGACTGAAGTCTTCTACTGGAGGAGTTGTAGGGTGATATTTCTAGCAATATAAGATAATGCTTATGGTAAATTATATTTACTAAAGTATACTGTTCCAAACTAGTGAAATCTGGGACAAAATGGTCAATTCATGCCTACAATAAGATCAAATATCATCAGTCTTTGCCTGTAAAGGATTTTAAAATAAAAGAGGACACATTGCATTTTACTATTAACCTATGAATAAGTAAGTAACAGAACACCAGAGAAGTAAAAATTATTGCATAATTCCAATTATTTTGTTAGGTTTAGGAGACTTCAATCATGCAGACATCTGCTGGAGCTTTCTCTATGCTGAAAACATTTTGACTTGCTTTAATGATAATTTTCACTCCCAGCAACCAATTCCTCTACTTGTTAGTGAAAAAAATCACAGGAACGGGAGGAGGAAATAATCATTCCTTCCTAGAGTTAGTAATACAAAAAACAAGGAAATTCAAACATAGGGTGACATATATCCTAGATTTTGGGAAAGCAGATTTCAAAAGGTTCAAAGGAATTATAGATAGATTCCTAGGTGACTGCAAGGGAATTCTACAAGGAGAAGTCAATCCAGGAGGGGCTTTATTCAAGAATAAAATTCTGAAGACACAGGGGAAAATAATTCTAATGAAGAAGAAAAAAATGAGAAATATATGAAGAGAAAAATGTATGTGGATGCAACAGGAGCTTACAAACGAACTTAAATTTTAATGAGAAATGTACAAAAGATGGAAGCAAGGCCAAGGGAAAGAGGATAATTGTAAGAATGTGGAATGGTCCTATAAAAATAGTGTCAAGAGAGCTGAAGTTCAAAATGAGCTAAGGCCAGTGAGGGAATTTAAGGACAAAAAATAAGGTATCTTTTTTTTTAAAGTTATATTGGGAGAAATAGAAAGATCAAAGAAAGGATAGGATTTCTACTTGAGATGGATGGGATGATGATAATTGAAAATAGTACAGGAAGTGCTGCTGAGTTCATATTTTTCTAGTTTTCTCTGCCAAGGAGAATGGCCTTTGTAGAGGAAATGGCAGAGCAAAAATAGTTAACAAGGCTCCCAAGATAAGCCGAAATAGTAAGAAAGCATCTAATTGCCTGTGGTGAATACAAGTTGCCTGGCCTGGTCCTAAATTCTTGGGTATTGAAAGAATTCAAAGATATGATTACTAAGTTATTATCAGTAATATCTAAAAGATGAATAGGAGCCACTTGGTAACACTGAGGAAGAGTTTAAGATTGTTTTATAATTGCAACATAATGTGATAATATAATATTGAAAACATCTTTTATACCAAATGATCACATTAAGTTTTTAAACGTTTTAAAAGTTTTTCCTTTGGTGCAACTAGCATTATTCTATATTCATATTACATAAAACATAATAATAATATTTCAAAGCAAATATTCGAATTAATATTTGTAAAAAAATTAAACGACTGTGAGATTTCACAAGGAAGTAATAAGTGATGGCTCAAAACCAGAAAAGGATCTGTTAAGCTTAGCAAGAATGTTTTTGATGACTTTGAGATTGTCAGGTCTGTATTTTTCCCCCTCTTCTCAGATAGGGAAATGTTATTATAACAAGCACTCTGCTCTTATGCATTCATATCAACCTCTATAGAGAACAGAATCTTTTAAGTGAGATTCATGGATTGAAAGTAGAAAGTTACATCATTTGGTAGCATTTCTGATAGTTTGAGTCACCTAATGAGGTCCTTTTCCAAAAAGTTTCAGTGGGGAGGATTCTTCCCCTCAATGTCCAGCAGACTTTAAGCTCGGGAATGAAAGTCTTCAAAATAAAATAATAATGTTTTACAACAATTTAAAACAATTTTTCATCCACAAAAGTGTAAATGTATTTTTCTATTTTTTTTTATTTTTCCTCTTTCTCAATATTATTATTGACTGATAGATCAAGAGACTTTGGAAAATGGCATTTAGTTTACAATTTGTACTATACTATAAGGCAGTTAGTTTACAATTTGTACTATACCATAAGGAAAATAATTGTCTATGAGGAAAAATAAGTATTGAATAATTATGCAGTTTCAATAAATATATAGTAATATGAATAATATTCAATAATGATTTCAATAATAATTCAATAATCCCATTTCAATAACAATCTAAAATCAACAATCCAAATTTGATAATAATTTACAATCTATAATCAGTAATTCTCTCTTTGGAGGATTTGAAAATACTTGTGAGTAAATAAAGAGTGAATTGGAAGTTCTAGGCAGTCTGTGCTCCTAGATGACAGTTTTGATATTATAAATATTATAAGAATTAAAACAGTGATGGTTTCTGTAAAACTTCAACATGTACCAAGTTTTGTTTTCTCAAGTTCTTTGTATGAAACAACTGTAGCATAGCTGCTGTGTACTGTTTTCCTTGTTATGGAGGAAAAGCAACATTATACTATAGTGAAACCATACATTACCAAGTAGAACCAAAAAATAGAAATAAACCAAGGTCTAAAATCTCTTTTCATATCTTCATAAAGTTAAATTTCCTTTTTTCTAATTGAAATTATGGATATTTTCAGGTTAGTCAGGTATGGAGTTAAGGGCAATACTTTATAAATCATCTATACACATATGCATATATATGGTTCTGAGAGAGACTATGCTATTGCGGTCTTTTAACGGCTAGGGTTAGGCAGACCAGTCCTGGCCTGAGAGTTTGGAAAAGAGTAGACTGCTTATTGACAGGCAGATGAAAAAGTCTCCCTGAAGTAGCTGGAAAATGATTCTGTGACAGAACTAAGAGAGAATCAAGGAGTTGGCAGCAGAGCGATGATCATCATGGGTGATCAGAAAGAGTAGAGTAGTGGGCTGAGCTATAGCAGAAAGAAGAGTGGATGGCAACTGAGGAAGAAATTGCAAATTACCTTTCAGATCCCTGCACCTATCTTGGAACAATGTATTCACAATGATGCTTTCTGCAACTTACAATCATCACTTTAAGAAAGGAAAGCTCCAAAAAGTTTTTCTCTCCATAAATTCCCTTCCTTGTGCCTGTTTGCTGAGAGGTATTTATATATACTAATTGCTTTTTATTTATTTTGATCTTTATTTCATATAAAATTCCATGTTCAGTTATGAATTCTGTGTATTTCATTATCTCTATGCTTAGTGTATATTAAGTAAAAGGCAATTGAGCAAATCAGAGGTTAGCTGGAAAAACATAAATGTAAATAGATCAGAGATCTAAATCTCTACCTGAAATTAAATATTTTCCTAAATGGGGGCTCTGAGTTGTTATTTTATTAACAACCTTTTGTCTTATAAAAATTCCCTAACCTGGCAGAGAAAGGGATCAAAAGAGAAATAGGATTAATTTGTTCCTGGACTAGAAAGTCAGCTCACTTGCCTTATGGGGTGTGACTGCTCAAACTAGATGTCTATCAGTCAAAAGTTTAGACTCTATTGGAAGAGCTCTGAATGGGGAATAAAATGAGATACAAAAGAAAGGTTATGCCTATGGGCAGCCTAAAGGGAGAACTATGTGGCTTGGAAAAAAAATCAGCTCCTCCCTCTTTTTTTTTTGTTTGGGAGTAGGAATAGAAGAATGTTTTCGTGCAACTTTGTTCCACAGTGACACCTTCTGGTTACTATAGAATAAAAAAAAAAAAACTCCTCTTCCTGCGCGCCCTCCCCCCCCCCAAAAAAACCCAAAGAAACCCCAATAACCTAAAACTTTTTAGTTTCTCTGGCTTCATGTGCTTACTTGTAAAGGAATATGTTTCTGCAGGAACATAGACACTGACAAAGAAAAACAATTTACTACCTTATAAACATGAAGGGACCAAGTTTCTCACATACACTGTATTATTCTTAAATCCTAGCTTTTTAAATTGTGGGTCGCATCCCAGAATAGAGTTTCATAACTGAATGTGGGAATTGCAAAATTATGATTTATCATCAGTAAATGTTTGATTTATAAACCTATATATCCAGAATCATGTAAAAATTCTCTGGCAAAAATGAGTTGGGAGTGGAAAAATTTTAAGAAACCCTCTGAACTAAATGGCCAATAACTTTCTCCAGACTGCCACTCTGATTCAATATGACGTAAGGAGGAAGTTGTCTTAGTTTCATCTGGTGGAAAATTGAGTAGGTTCATATTTAAATATATAATTTTTAAAAATCCATGTATCATTTTATAATATAGATATTAAACTGAAATTACAAATTAAATTTTTACATGTCATGATCCTTGTTCTCAAGTAAAAGATTCACAAAAATGTTTCTTGTCTCTGTACCCATTTCTACAGACTCTGATATCTTTTCTCTCTTTTGTCAGGCGAATAATCAGTAATTCAGCAAGTTATGTATGTGTTAATATTAAATGATCATTTTCCAAAACAAAAGGCCACTTTGTTTATTAATAAATTTTTTAAAGCAATGTCTTAAGGTTTGGGGGAATTTTGTTTTTTGTGTAAATGTAATTCTCAAAACTAAAAACCCATTTTCTTTGAAGAGCTGTAAGAAATGGAATGGGAATTTTTGGTATTTTCTTATCTCCTGAAGCTTGGTTTTAGATAAACAACTTTTATTTACTCCTAAGTCATAAATTATTCCAGTCTACTGCTTGTCATGGCCTATTTCCAATTTCAAAGTTATAAATGGAGCTTTTTTATTTAAAGCATTTGAAATTTTTCAAGTCACATATAGTTTACATTTTACAAGACATCTTTTAGTCATCAAAGTACAAAATTTTTCAAATGCAAAACATATCAGTTCCATTAGGAAAATGTTAGTTATGATGAGTAGGTTAAAGAGCAATAGATAAACATTCATAAAGAAATACAAGTAATTTTCCTTAGTAGGAGTCAATCCAAGAGGACTGACCACACATATTTAAATTCTTAAGTCTCAATGTTAGAAACACACTTGACACTGAAAATCAGATATCAAGAATAATTTATTAAAGAAGAATCTTAAGGAATCATCATAATGTTTCTGGCCAGAAGGAGCCCTGAGGACGAAGTGAGAATATCTTTATACTTGTTAGCTCAGGCGCAGTCCCTCCCCTCAGAGGTCTGATTGGTCTGCTCCCTTCAGGGGTTACAATCTTTCTGATAAACCCATTGTATGTTTTCCTTTCTCTCATCATACATCCCATGTTCAAAAATGGCAGAAAATTCCTCTGACATGGTTGTGTTAATATCCAATTAACCTATTAACGAGGTGCAGTAGCGATTTGGTCAAGTAAGGTCATTGACCCCAACCAATTTGAGGTGCATCACCTATTATCTTAAACTTGTGATTTTCTCAAAACTACAAGACTCTTTCTGATTGGCTAAGTCCACCCGTGCCTTCTTAGTTCCCCAATTTGTTAATTGCTCAAGGCTTCTGAGAGACTGAAACTTAATTGTTTTGTGGAAACGTAACTTTCCTTAATTTCTCACATTCTGAAAACCCACTGGTCAGTGGTACTTATAGGTGGTATCTTACATTACTTTGAAGCTTACAACATTCTGTGGAAACCTAATTTATCAGTATTTCTCACAACAGCTATCAATAGTAAAAGAAATATTCTTCCCATTTTTTTAAACACTGATTTAAACTATTCAATTTGCTTGAAGCTATATTATTCTCCCCTTCTCATACAAAAAAGTATAATTTGAAATAATTCTTGAAAGAAGAGGGAGGCATTCCCTATTTAATTTTTAATTCCTCCCACTCCCACCCTGATTTTGTTCTGCTTGACCAGCTCAAAGGAGAAAGCGAAAATTACATAATTTCTCAAGATTGAGCTCAATAGGTACTACTTTGCTCTTTCCAAAATTGACCACACCTAAGCTAAAAATTTTGTAGCATTTTCACTGAACTGGTAACATAACATATACAAATACACATAAAAAGATGGTCCATATATTTTTTACTGGCACACTTGCTAACCCAGCAAGCATTCTTTTCCTGAGATCCATGCCAGGTTTTGAGACTCCCCTACTGAATTAAAATCTTAGTCTGTTGGGGTTTTGTTTTATTTTCAAAGCTAGTTAAAACAGATTAAGCTGTCTCTCAAAAGCTAAATCATTTAAATTTGCCTGGAGTTTATTTTGTTGTTCCAGTGAAGCTTTGAACTTTTGTATCTACTTTTGGATGGATCGTTAGAAATTTGAAGGAGCAGTCAGTTTCTCCTATTCATTTCTCAATTGCTTTTTTAGATTACTAAACACTCTGAATTTTAGAGCTCTTGGTTAAGAAATTTGTTTTACTTTTATAAGATGCTGCCTGCCAAACCTACTTTTCTAGAAAACTTAAAATTGTGAGAGATAGCCAAATTATATATTTCCGGAATTCTCACATATAAATATGAGAGTTGGGGCAATTTACTTAAACATATATGTACCCCTCGAAGACTGGGACACTGATGCATTGTTGGTGGAGCTGTGAACGGATCCAACCATTCTGGAGAGCAATTTGGAGCTATGCTCAAAAAGTTATCAACCTGTGCATACCCTTTGACCCAGCAGTGTTTCTATTGGGCTTATATCCCAAAGAAATCATAAAAGAAGGAAAGGGCACCACATGTGCAAGAATGTTTGTGGCAGTTCTTTTTGTAGTGGCTAGAAACTGGAAACTGAGTAGATGCCCATCAATTGGAGAGTGGCTGAATAAATTATGGTATATGAATGTTATGGAATATTATTGCTCTGTAAGAAACGACCAACAGGACGATTTCAGAGAGGCCTGGAGAGACTTGCATGAACTGATGCTGAGTGAGATGAGCAGAACCAGGAGATCGTTGTACACGGCAACAACAGTACTATATGAGGATCAGTTCTAATGGACATGACTCTCTTCAACAATGAAATGCTTCAAACCAATTACAGTTGTTCAGTGAAGAAGGCCATATACACCCAGAGAGAGGGATGTGAAATGTGGACCACAACATAACATTTTCATGTTCTCTATTGATGTTTGCTTCCATTGTATTTCCTTTATCGGATTATTCTCTCTTATAGATATGATTTCTCCTGAACAAAAAAATGATGTGTGGCAATAACTATACATATATTCGATTTAAGTATTCTAACATAATTATCATGTAGTGGATATCCTGCTATCTAGGGGAGGGGTGAGGAGTAGGGGGGAAAATTTGTAACAGAAATCTTTGTAAGGGTTAATGTTTAGGAATTACCCATACATATGTTTTGCAAATAAAAAGTATTAATAATAATAATAAAAAAAATCTAGGAACATATATGTACCCCTCACAAATACATTAAATAGGCAAAGTAGTACAATGTAAGGACTTCCAGACTTGTGGTCACATCATTTACTTTCAGTAAGACTCTACTAGACCTTGGGTCAATCTTCAAGTGACTGAAGATCAGAAATGAGAAATTAAAAGTAGACATGGATCTTTCTCTTCATAGGTAACTAGAACAGAAAAGGAGAACTTATTCAGGACACAGAAGCAGAAGTGCCACTTTTTGCCTGCTATCAAACCCAACCATTGTGGACTCTCAAGTCAAAATCCTCCTGGCATAGTTCACAGGTTACTTTGCTAAAGAGAGGTTCCACTTGTGAGAATTCCAACTGGAGAGAAACTTTAGCCAGTGGAAGAGTACTTCACAGGTGAGAGAGACCAGACTAAAAAAAAAAATCAAAAATCAGTTACAGTGGGGACATCTTTAGGTATAGATATTGCAAATTTATATAGTTAAGCCATCCCAGGATAGTTCAATGAAGTTGAATAAACAGATTTTTTTTCCTTCAAGATTACCTTCCAATAGTCTATATGCAAATAGAAAAAAAAAATCCAAATCCTCTAGATTTTGATAGGCCACCTTTGGCCTTTTCTTGCTCAGTACTTAACCTCCACTTATAGACATCTTCTGCCATGCCATCTGTAGTCTACTCCTTCCTTTACCTTTTTAGCTCCCCTTTTGGTGCTTGCTCTCTATATCCATTAAAATGCAAGATACTTAAAGGAAGTAATCATCTTGCTTGCTTTTATTTGTATTTTCCAATACATAGTTCAGGTCCTGGCACCTATAAACAAAATGCTTTCTCTTTTTCCAGCTCCTTGGCTTTCTGTTCCTTTCTCTCAGGGACCACAATTTGTGATCATTAGAAACTTTATTAAAGGAACTCAGAAAAACACAGATGCACATGAAAATATGGGGAAATTCCTTTAGGAGAGTAGCCCTGTCTCTTCTCTAGAAATTTTATGTAACATACTATTATAATATTTGTATTGTTTTAAGTTCAGAAGCAAAGGCCTTCCTTTTGACTTCTGGAAATTTATTTTAAGCAAATTTTGAATTCAATCATAACTACTCTAAGTTGCCGATAATGTTAAGAAAATTCCTAAAAATAAAGTAGAGGTAGGTAGATCTCTGCCTAAATTTATATTTATGTTTATCTCTAATTAACTGCTGTTCTCTTTGTGGTTTCTACAAAGTTTCCTGGAAATGGTAATGAAA
>JAJPUD010009364.1:49186-75990 GCA_023553655.1 Myrmecobius fasciatus | reverse complement strand
GATTTTTCTTGCATAACTTGTCAAGCATTTCAACATTATTAACATGTAGTGGACTTCCTGCCATCTAGGGGAGGGGAGGGGACTGGGGGTAAAATTTGTAATGGAAAGCTTTGTAAAGATCAATGCTGGGGAACTACCCATACATATGTTATACAAATCAAAAGCTTTAATAAAAAAATAAAAATAAATAAAAAATAGACTTTCCAACATTGAAAAAAAAAAAAAGAAAAAGACAGGAAAAAGTAGAGGGCTAAGGAATGGATCTGTATTTTCATTAGCATAGATACTTTTTGGGTGAAGGAATTCATACCTAACTTTTTTATTGGATTGTCTAAAGCATTGATAGGTTACCCACAGTCACATAGCAAGTCTGTATCAGAAGGTCTTAAATCTTCCTGACTTTGAGGTGAGCTCTCTAAGCCCCCTGCCAATCTACTTCTCAAGAAAATAGGAAAATCATAATAACAAAAAAGGTGAATTCACAACAGAGGAAATTAAGAGAATTATTTTTTTAAATGATAATGTGCTAATTATATAGCAACAAATGAAAAATTCAAAAAAAATTGAATAATATTTATAAACACATATAATAATCTAAAAAAACAAGAGAATGTTGTTTAACAATTTCATTAAAAGGCCATCAAGTAAGTTATAAGTGAACAGTCAAAACTCCCTCTACCCCAAATTCCCATTTAATTTCTTCTTCTGACTCATGACATATTGAAACTGCAGTGGGTAAAGTTGTGAATTGGAAGGAATAAATGTAGATCAGGATTCTTTAAAAATATAGGAAGGAAAAAATTATACAACTAAAATCAATGAGAACAAAATAAGAAAAAATAATAGAATTCATCAAATATCACTGACAAAAAGTGTAATATAATGTAGCAGAGAGGCAGTATGGCACTCTACATTCTAGGCAACCCACTAAGACTATATTTGCATTTTTTTGACCAGGCAGTCAGAAAGCATTTGTTAAGCACCCACTATATTCAAGACCTTGCTAGGTGCTACGGACAAATACAAAAGCAAGACAGTTGCTCACCTTAACAAGGCTCAAAATAAATCAGGGAGGGGTGGCCAAGGAAGAAGGCTTTGATTTAAGATCTTTCAAAGATTGTGAATGGTTCTACAAGGCATTAAAATGCTGGGTTTTTAATTTTTAAAGCTTTTTATTTTCAAAACATATGCATGGACAATTTGTAAGACTATATTTGCAAAGGAGGTACTGACTCAAATAAGTAGGGGGAGTTTTCTCATACAGATATTAAACATATTAAATAAAGAAATCAGGCACTCAATCTCTATCAAGGGATCCAAATTCAAGATATATAAGGAATTATCACAAATATACAGCACAATTCACCAATAATTATGTAGTCAAAGGAAATGAATGTTTTTCAAAAGAATAACTATAAATGAATATATAAAAACCTGTTGAAATTACTTATGGTAATAGAAATGAAAATTAAAATAACAGATACTAATTTGGAATTATGCAAGAAAAATGTTTATATGTCTCATGAGAGTCAAAGACAAAAACAAAGGTTCAATCTATACTAAAATAATCATAGCAGCACTTTTTTGTAGCAAATAATGAAATAAAATGAGCACTCATTGATTGGGTGCTAAGTCATTTTTTAGTCATGTCCAACTATTTTTGACATGATTTGGGATTTCTTTGGCAGATGCTAAAATGATTTGCCTTCTCCAGATCATTTTCCAGACAAGGAATCTGAGGCAGAATTAAGTGCTTGTCAAGGTCACACAGTTAACATGTCTGAGATCAGATTCGAAATTAGGAAGAGGGATATGATTCCAGGCCCCTGCATTTACCTACCATACCACATAGCTGCCTGAGTTGACTAGGAGAAGGGATGAAAAACAAATGTAATGACATATTATATCAGAAAATATAAAATATAATGAATTCAGAGAGGAAAGTGAAAAGCTATATGAACTAATGTAAAATGAAATTAAGTCAAACAAAAATAACAACGTACATGACTATAAATATAAATGAAAACATCAGTAGAGGGAATTAAAATCTAGTAAAAGTCTTAAAAGAATAGATAATGAATAATGAAACACAATTTTCTCTTCAAAGAAAAGTGAAGTCTACTAGGTTACAATATCAGATATGATCAGTGAATCAATCTATTTGCCTATTTTTTTTTCTTTTTTTGCTGAGGCAATTGAGGTTAAGTGACTTGCCCAGGGTCACACAGCTAGGGAATGTTAAGTGTCTGAGACCAGATTTGAACTCAGGTCCTCCTGACTTCAGGGCTGGTGCTCTATCCACTGCACCACCTAGCTGCCCCTGCCTATTTTTTTTAAAGGAGGTTTTAAATTGGGAATTGAGAAAAGGACCCCTTACCACTCCAACAATGACTACAAAAGGTATCAATAAAAGGCTTCAACATCTCACCAACAAGAAAACAAACACAAACAAAAAAAAGTAAAGTTATTTTTTCTTAGAAAGGAACAATCACAGTACACAAATTATAATAATGCAGCATTTATATGAGTACCTCTCCTTAATTGTTGACATTAGTCAAATATCAATGAAATAGCCAACTTAATTGGTCTTTAGGCCTTAGGAGTAGATACTTAAGTAGTGCCGGTTCTGGAGTCAGAAAGATTCATCTCCCTGAGTTCTAATAAGGTTTCAGACACCTACTAGTTCTGCAAATGGATAGAATACCTCAAAGATTCATTTTTTTTGAGTTCAAATCTGGCTCAGAAAGTTCTACCTGATGCTAGGCAAGTCACATTACCTTGTTTGCTTCAGTTTTCTCCTCTGTAAAATGAATTGGAGAAGGAAATGACAAAACATTGCAAGTATCTTTGACAAAAACAAAAACAAACATACAAAAAACAACCTCCAAATATGAATTATAAAGTGTCAGATATGGCTGCAAAATGACTGAACAATAATAGGCCTTAGGTACAGTGTATGCAACGGTGTTTGTAGGAGAACATCCATTATTCTCACTTTTGGGTCATTCCTTAGCTTATTACTTTACTTGCCCCATAATTTTTATCCTATGTTTGATAACAATCCAGGGGAATATTATCTAATTTCTTCATCAATAAAATTTAAAGTTATCTTTCAATTATTCATTAAGCTCAGAGTTCTTACTCTACCTTATCAAATATCATTTATTTAATAAACTGAAAAAATACTCATCTCAGTAGAATATCTGTACTTATTTTCTGTAGTACTTACTTATAACTTTATTAAATACTTTGATCTCCTAGAATTAAAAATACTATGATAGTTATTAAAGTGAAATCAACAATAAATCAAAGACAAATAATGATTAACAATATTTCATTTGTTAAAAAAAAGCCTATTAAGGGCCATCTCTAACCATTACTGTAATTATAAATTATTTCTTTTTCTGGAAACATAGCTGTTCACTAAGTACCAAATAAAGTCTCTTCTCAAGAATCCAAGTCATTCTTTTTTGTAAGATAAAAGTTAAAAGAGTTTCATTAACATAGGAAACCTCTTCATATTCCCCTCTGTTTTTTCTCAGGCTCTCTTCAGATATAAGGAAAACTTGCATTTTTCTTCACAGATGACAGATAACTCATCTCTTTACAAATAATTAAAACTAAAACTCTTTACAAATAGCAATTCCAACTCTTCATTTCTTTATAACACCTCATAGATCTTCATAAATCAAATTTAGACTCACACTCTCTACTGATTCCACTGGGAAAATATTGCTTAGAATGACAGCTACAACCACTGCTACTAGCTCTTAAAGAAATATAACAGCTTCAATAGCTCATATGGGAGAAATTTCTGAAACAGGAGTGATGTGTTAGAGGGTCCTACCCAATATATAAGGTCAACTTATCTCTGTTTTATTTTCCAAAAGAATGTTGACTCTGAAAATGTAGTTGAGTTGTTTTTTCTATTACAACTTTTAATATTTTATTGTTGTTCTGTTGTGTCCCACTCTATGTATCCCCATGTATATACCAGACCCTTCTATCCTCCATTATCTCTCAAAATCTGTCCAAATTCATGTTCATTGCTTCCATGATATTAGCTATTCATCTCATATTTTTCTGTTCCCTTCTTTTGCCTTCAATCTTGCCAATTATCAGAGTCTTTTCCAATGAACCTTTTTTTATTATGTGGCCAAAGTATTTCAGTTTCAGTATATAACCTTTCATGAATAATCAGAGTTAATTTCTTACAAGTATTGATTAGTTTGATCTCCTTTCTGTCCAAGAAACTCTCAAAAGTTGTTTTTTTTCCCCCAGCACTTTAATTGAAAGGCATTGAGTCTGTGGTACTCAGCTTTCCTTGTAGTCCAACTTTCACAACCATACATTCTTACTGGGGAAAAAAAAAAACATAGCTTTGACTACAGGGACCTTTGTCAGCAAGGAAATGTCTCCGTTTATAATATGCTTTCCAGATTTGCCATAGCTTTCCAAGGAGGAAGTTTAGCTGCTGTCACTGTCTGGAGTGATCTTTGAATCCAAGAATATAAAATCTGATACTACTTCATTTCTTCTCCCTCTATATGCCAGGAAGTAATGGGAGTAGAATCATATTAGTTATCTTTTTTTGTTAATGTCAAGCCAGTTTTTTCACTTTTTCTTTCACCCTCATTGAGAGGCTTCTTAATTTTTCTTCATTTTCTGCCATAACAATATCATATGAATATCTAAAATTGTTCGTATTTCTCCCAGCAACATTAATTCCAGTTTTTGATTTTTTTCTAGACTGGCATTTCACATGAATTACTTTGCATTTAAGTTAAATGAAAATTCTGATACTACTTTGATATATTTTAGGGTCCCCTTTTTCTTTTTATATTTATAATTTTAATTTCCATTTAATGAAACCAACCTTCCAGTTATCATTTGCATAAGTTTAATATTCTGGCATATGTTGAATAAGCTGTGATCCAAATGCTAATAAAATTGCCCTTACTTTTAATTATTATGTTTATTGTGTCTGCCTCTCAGTCATCATAGATTGAAATAAACGTTAGTAACTAGGTGCTCCTAAGTTCTGGAGGGATCTCCCTCGTTCTGCTAAATCAGACCTTTCATTATATAAGAAATCATGCTCAAGTGCTTAAAACATTTTCTGAGTTTGCCTTCATTCAAGCCTCTACACACTTGTGACCTCTTCCAGAAATGTTACCTTAAATTAAGTCTTTTTTAATAGACAATTATAAGTGTGGGGCTTCAGGGACTTTCAATTTTGTGTGAAAAGATTGCCCTGATAATATCTTCTCTTGTGTTCCTAATAGTAGACACAGCCATATTATCTTCAACACATAGGAATCTGAGTCTATGCACATAGTTATTTTTAAACCTGTATCTAAAAAGGAGCAGACCTGATAGTAAAAAACTAAATATGATCCTTTAGGAATAAAAATGGACATTTAATAAGATTGAGGAGTTTCAAGCATTCCTGATGAAAAAGCCAGGACTGAATAGAAAATATGATACTCAAACACAAGATTCAAGAGAAGCATGAAAAGGTAAACAGAAAAGAGAAATCATAAGAGATTCATCAAGATTAAGCTGTTTATACGCTACATAATATAACACTTGTAACTCCTAAGAACTTTTTATTTTATTTGGGTAGTAAAAGTATACATAGACAGAGGGCATTAGTGTGAGTTGAATATAATAGGATAATATAAAAAAAATTAAAAGAGGAACGAGAAGTAAGAAAAAGGGATGCACTGGAAGAAGGGAGAAGGAGAGGTAGAATGAGATCAATTATCTCACATGAAAGATCAATCTCACAAATGAGCACAGTAGGGTGGGGAAGACTTGAATTTTATACTTGAACCTAATATTCCTTACATTGGAATTGGCTCAAATAAGGAATAACATATATGCTTATTTGAGAATAGAAATCTATTTTATTCTATAGGAAAGTAGAAGGGAAGAGGTATAAGAGAAGATAGGGGTACTGATAAAAAGAAGGGCAGGCAAATTGGGGAAAGTGATGGCCAGAAGCAAAACACTTTTGAAGAGGTGAAAAGAATGAGAGGGAAGGATAACCAGTGGGAAAAAGCACAATAGAGGGAAATAGTAATCAAACTCTGAAAGTGAATGGGATGATCTCACTCATAAAATGTAAAGAGATAGCAGAGTGGCTTAAAAACAAACAAATAAACCATAACCCCACAATATGTTGTTTGCAAGAAACACTCTTGAATCTAAGGGACATACATGAAGTAAAAGTAATGAGCTGGAGGAAAATCTATCATGCTTCAGTCAAAGAAAAAAAAATGCAAGGTTAACAATGAGGACATTAGACAAAACAAAAGGAAAAAATAAATCTAATTAAAAGAGATAAGCAGGAAAACTACAACTTGCTAAAGGTATAATAGATGAAATAATATCAATAATAAACTTATATGGCATAGTATCCAAATTCTTTAAAAAAAATTACGAGTTACAGGAAGAAGAAGACAGTAAAACTACACTTGTGGGGAAACCTCAAGTTGCCATTTTCAGAACTAGATAAATCTAACAAAGAAACAATTTTTTTTTTTTTTAAAGAAAGAAGTTAAAGAGAGAAATAGAACTTTATAAAAGATAGATAGACCTCTAGAGAAATTGAGTGGGAATTGAAAGAAATATGTTTTCCTTATCAGTACATGGCACCTACAAAAAAAACTGATCATGTATTATGGTATAAGATCCTCATAATCAAATTCACAAAATCAGAAATATTAAATGTATTTTTCAGATCATGTTGAAATAAAATTTATATTTAATGATGGTCCATGGAAACAGAATAAAAATTGACAATTAATAATTTCATTAAGACAATAACAATAAGAAAACATACCAAAGTTTATGGGATACAGCCAAAGTAGTCCTTGGGGAAAATCTAAATATCTATACACTTTTTGTCAGTAAACTGAAGAAAGAACAAATAAATGAATTTGACAAGCAATAACAACAACCAAAAAAATCCCAAACTGAAAAAAAAAAAACAAATTAAAAATTCCCAATTAACCACCCAAGTGGAAATCTTGAAAATAAAAGGAGAAATTAATAAAATTGAAAGTAAGAAAACCATTAAAATAAATGAGGTGGTTTTATGAAAAAAAATCAATAAAATAGATATTCCATTGATTAATTTGATTTCTAAAAAGAAAAGAAAACCAAATTACTGGGATCAAAAATAAAGAGTGAATAAATCACCAATGAAATTAGTCATTAGGAATTATTTTGCCTAATTATAAGTCAGGAAAATTGACAATATAAATGAAATGAATATTTATAAAAATATAAACTGCTCATATTAACGGAAGAGTAAATATACTGGTCAAGTGACTTTGCTTAGAAAAAGAAATTGAACATAGCATCAATAAATTACCTAAGAAAAAATATCCACTACCAGATGGATTCACAAGTGAATTCTACCACACATTTAAATAGGAATGAATTTGATAGAAATGTGTGCATGTTGTTCTATGTATATGTGTATAAAGTTATATGTATATGTGTGGGTCTGTGGATGGTATGAATGTATATCTGTTTTTATATATATTTATATATATCTTTATGTGTTTGTGTGTGTGTATCTATTATATACAGTTATGTACACAGTTGAGAATAAAAGAACAACCTACAAGAAAGTAAAGATGGACATTCATGAATGTAACTTCATTTACCATTATATACCCTTTCTTGAAATGGAAATTCATTGTTATATTTGGAATCCTCCCTGACATTCTGCTGGGCAAATAATAATGTTATGTCCTGTTTTGTTTTGTTTTTCTTTATGTTCTTTCTATTTTCTATTAAATTAAAAAATGACAAAGATAGAAAAAAGAAAAAAAAAGAATGAATTTAAATACTATTTGAACTATTTGGAAAAAAATAAACAAAAAAGGAATCCTTCTAAATTCTTTTCATGATAAAATATAGGTTTGATACCTAAACCAGAATGGCAAAAACAGAGGAAGAAAACTATAAAACAATTTCCTTAATGAAATTGATATAAAAATTTTACATAAAATATGAATTAGGATATATCAGCAATATATATTACAAAAATCATAACCTGTGACTAGGTAGAATTTATACCAGGAATGCAGGGATAATTCAATATTAGTAAAGCTATCAACATAATTGATCACATCAATAACAAAGCCAAGAGAAATCATATGATTATCTCAATAGATTCAGAAAAAGCTTTTGATGAAATACGATACCATTATTATTAAAAATACTCAGAGGGGATTCAACTGTCTATTTAAGCCTTTTTAAGTGCTGCTCTTCTTTATGGAGGACTACTAGGGTCTATTAAATACTTGTACCATAAGTAGCAATTGAATTTTCCTTCCTTTCATGAGTTGACAGAAAAGTCTTAAGATTTTAAAAACATTCTGAAGCTATATTCCTGAATTTTGTGTTGCTAATATTTGGTTTGTTTACAAATGGTATAATGTTTGCATAGCTAAATTTAAAATAAGAAAATTGGAACATGTTTTAATCTTTTGAAGATTATATCAAAGCAATAATATATTTTGGCTAGCAATCTCTGTGCAGCATAAAATGTTATTTTATTCTCTTTCATTTTCATCTTTTGCCTCTTGGTCTTTTATTCCCTCCTTAAATAATAATCTAGAAAAATGTCACATTTAATCAAATGAATCTAAACATAATATTCTGACAAAATGTCAGAGACGGATGGCATTTTAGTTGTCACCTGGGCCTACAGTTCCTCATTTTATGGATGAATAATCTGAAGCATGGAGAGATTAAATTAGCAACCCACAGGTGTCTTTAGGAATAGAAACAGAACAGGAGCTAGTATTCAGGGTTTTTGAGTTCCAGTTCAGGTTTTTTCACTCCAATCTGCTTCTATTGGTTATATGTATATATAAATAAATGCATGGATGCATGCATGTATGTGTATACATTTGTGTATGTGTTTTTCTCAGATATATAATGAATGGACTGAGAATGGAATTGAATATCAGGAAAAGATTGGATTGTATCACATTGGAGAAATTGCACAGTACCTTCATAATTCAAAACTGTTGCCCCTGCAAAAGTTCATCTTTTTAACATCAATATTCTTCAAATGATGCTATCTGACTGCAAATCAATAAATATCATAATTTCAGAAAAATTTAAATGAAAATCCAAAGAATAATCAAAATGACAAATAATTTTTTAAAAAATAGAAAGAAACATAGTGAGTATAAACACATCACAATGTGTTTCAAGTGACCATTTGGTTATGAAAAATAGAATAAAAGATATGAAGAATGTGTAACTAATTACAAAGATGATGATAGTGGCTGACATTTGCAAAGTGCTTTATATACTTTTTCTCATTTGATTATTTATGAACAGAAAAGGACTTAATCTAATGAGAATGAGAATAAACAGCTAGACAAATCAAATTGCAAGTTTTTACCTGTGGAATATTAAAAGAAAAAGAGAAACTCTCAGCATGTTGAATGAATACTCATTTTATTCTAGAAGGTTTATAAGAAAATACAGACAAGAATAGTTCAACATGAGAAGCTAGGAAAAGACAATGATTTATAGTGGGAAAAGGAGCATACACACACACACACACACACACGCACACATGCACGAACAGAAATGATAGTTCCATGTATCAAAATATACTATATATCCACATTATGGTAATGAGAAATTTTAACATATCAGTTTTTATCTTCCTCTATTCTTTTTTTAAGGTGCAAGCTGTTATCTCTGGTATGATTAATCATCTCAAGTTTCTCTTTTGCTCCAGGGGAATTCTAGCAATGTCTTTATGGTGGGTGCTGAAAAATAAGAAGTCTAACATTGTTAGGTTAATAAAGTAGTCAATTGATTATAAGTGAAAATTTCAGTATTGAACCACTATTCTTTCAGGATTAAGCATGACTAAACTTAAACATTTAATAAGTGATGAGGCCATGAGTTCTTAATTTCTTATTCTATTCAGCTTTCATTCCTCTGCTTTCTAGCTCCCATTTATAAGTGGTCTTTTCCCTTTCAAATGTAAGATCTCTGAGAGTAGCAACTATTTTATTTGCTTGTATTTATTTTCATAGTGCTTAGCATAGTGTCAGGAAAATAATAGCAGCATTTAGTTCATATTCCATCTGTCTTTATAGACATCCAGGCTAATGTGGCATAATAAATAAAGGGGAATCAGGAAAATTTAGGTTCAAGTCTTATTTCTGACATATGTCTGTCACTTAAGTGACACAGAGCAAATCACCTCTTAATGTCCCAGGCAATGCTCTGAATTGATAAGTTACAAAGAAGGTATGCATCTGCATTTATAGAGTGTTCTTTGAATGCTTTATTATCTCAATGAAGTCACAAGTTTTTTAAAAAAAATAAAGCTATACATAAAGACATAGAGAAATGATCATTTTAGGAAATAGTGAAGGTCAAAGTTTCCAGATATTACTCATTCTCAAGCTATATACCTTTTTTGGATCTTCTCAATAGGTAAATATAGCTGAACAAAATGAAGACTGGCAAGAAAGGAGGGAGGGAGGGAAGAAGAGAGGAGGGAAGGAAGGAAGGAAGAATGGGAGGGAAGAAGGGAGGAAGGAAGGGAGGAAGGAAGGAAAGAAGGAAGGAAGGAAGGATGGGAGGGAAGAAGGGAAAAAGGAAGATAAATAAGGATAAATAAATAAGGAAAGAGGAAGTAAGTAAGAGAGACAGAGAGAAGAAAGAAGGGAAGAAGGAATGGAAGGAAAGAGGGAAAAGAGGGAAGGGAGCATTTATTAAACACCTACTTACTATATGCCTGGCACTGTGCTGAGTACTTTAAAATTATTATCTCATTTGATCCTCATTACAACTCTGTGAGGTAAGTGCTATTATTATCCCTATTTTATAGTTGAAAAAATTTACTGAGACAGAAACAATGACTTGCCTAGGATTACACAGGACATTTTCTTTACTCCAGATCCAATGCTGTATTCACAGCACCACCTAACTGTAATGGCAAAGAATAAGTTGGACAGAAATTTGCTGTGATTATCATCCATCACAGAATTTTATGTTTTATGAACTCATTCATTACACATATTTAAGCCTTCCTAGTTCATCAGGTTAAAGTAGCATTCTGATGAGCTAATTTGTCGATTCAGGCCCCAGATAAGCCTCTTTATTTTACTTCATTACAACAGCTCAATATTACTATTGCAAATATGTAATCTAGGTCACAAGGAAGATCAGATGAGAGAGTATGAGTACCTCCATGCAAATCTATTTCTACTCTCATAGAGAAAAATAAAATAGCTCAAAGTTTATGGCCTCCTGATGCCAGGACAGTATTTTTGTGCATAGCATATTATTGTTGGTGTTGTTATATTTAATAATAATTTACTGTTTCCATAAGTAGCCATTTTATTTTTTATTTACTATGTGTACTTTTTAATTTTTTTCATGGAAAGATGATTTCTCCATGCATTCCTTTGGATAAAAAAAACAGGCTATCTTTTTTCATTTTAAATCAATCATAACTATTTCATTTATGAAAGCTATACTTAAGTAAAAGGAAACTGAGTAAATAGCATGATGGAATTAAGAAAATTATGAGGAGAAAGGAGCATTTGAGAAAACTATCAGTGCTGAGTATCATAATTTTGTGATTATGAAATATGATAATAAACAATATGCTACTCTTTCTCTTTAATGCAGTGAATATTCTCAAAGACTGTATCTGAACAGGATGTTCTTCCTTTCCCTTTCTGTTGTTCTGTGCTAAAATAGTACATTTTTCAAATTGACTAGGAACAACAATGACCTGAGTTAGACAGTGTTGATGAATGGAAAACTCCACATTGTCTATTCTAATCATGGTCTCCCTTCCATAAACACCAAATCTTCTAATACAATGAAAATATTTTAATTGGGATCTCAAATAATGCAATACCTCCCACTTCATTTAATCTATTATTCTTCTATCTTTCTTTCCTTGCCATAATAACTGCCATTTCAAAACAAGAGGGAATAAAGATGAAAATAATTAGAGGAACTGGGGGTAAAAATATTCAGTTGAGTTCTAGACAATTACAAATGGTACAATGGCCCCAAATGCTGCAAAATAATTAAGATTATATTATCTCTTCAATAATTGTACTATTGCCATTTCCAAAAACTCTGGCATTCCCTATCATTACTTTCTCTTCCCAGCAAAGGTATTAGTCTATATATTGTACCTATAACAGTCAGTATTATGTATATCCTGATGCTGATGAAGCACTGTTAAAATTTGTCTCTACTTTTACCATTTTTGTTTGTGAGGCTATTTACCTTTTCCCAGTATCATAATATGAGAAAATACAAAGTACTCAGTACTCTCCCAGAAAAGACCTAATCCATCATCTTCATCTGGAGTCAGCTCCCTAATTCTCCTCAGCTCTTGTCTCTAAAGCCATCATGATCTTAATTCAGGTTCCATGTTGGAAAGAAATGAGCCCCTCCCAATTCACTGAACATTTAATAAAGGTGATTTATTTTGTCCTAACATAAGAAGGATATAATAGTATTTATCTTCTCTGGGTGAGATGCCCCCACCACACCTCCATTTGGAAATTGTCTGGTTAAGTTTGAGAGATATTACTATGCATAACTATGACTGCATCAGGAATCTGGGGGACAATCTGGTTGCATGGGGAAAGGAAGAAGTCTCCAGTTAGGGAAGAGATCTCACTGGTTCTCTCACTGTTCTTCTTTGTTGCTATTTGAGGGCACCATTGTCCAATAGAATTACAATTTTCATGTAAACATTGAATATTCACTTACATGTATCCCACATATCTGGCAGGTACATTTTTCCTGTCATCTTCTAATTTATTTATGATATCACCTTTTATGTCTAATTCATTTATCCATTTTGAACTTTTTTTTGCCAGTTTTGGCCAAACTGATTTGCAGTTTCCCACCAATTTTTGTCAAATGGTGAGTTCTTACCCTGACAGCTTGGATCTTTTGGTCTACCAAACATTAGATTACTGTGGTCATTTACTACTATGTACTGTGTATTTAATCTACTGCACTGACACACCTCTCTATTTCTTAGCCAGTACCAGATTGTTTTCATGATTACCACTTTAAAATACAGTTTGAAATCTGAAACTGCTAAGCTACCTTCTTTCACATCTTTTTCATTGATTCTCTAATTATTCTTGATCCTTTGTTCCTCCACATGAATGTTACTATTATTTTTTCTAGCTATATAAAATAATTCCTGTAGTTTGAATGGTATGGCACTGAATAAGTAAATTAATTTAGGTCCATCTACTTGCCATTTTTATAATGTTAGTTTCACTTACCCATGAGCAATTAATCTTTTTTTTTCTATTTGTTTAGGTCTGTCTTTATTTGTATGAAAAATATTTTGTAATTGTGTTCACATAATTCTTGAGTTTGTTTTGGCAGATAGATTCCCAAGTATTTTACATTGACTGAAGTTATTTTAAATGTAATTTTTTTTATCTCTTTTTGTTGGGGATTTGGGGTAGTATAGAGAAATGCTGATGATTTTGTGAGCTTATTATATATATATATATATAATATGCATATGTTTTATAAATAATGCTATATTTTATAAAATATACACATATAACATATAAACATAAAAACATATAAAACCAAAAACATCAACTTTGCCAAAATTGTTAATTTTTTCCACTACTTTTTTAGTTGATTCTCTAAGGTTCTCTAAGTATATCATATCACCTATAAGTAGTGAAAATTTTGTTTCTTTATTGTCCATTCTTATACCTTCAATTTCTTTTTCTTGTGTTATTGATATAGATAACATTTCTAGTATACTATTGAAATAATAATGGTGATAATGAGCCTCCTTGCTTCATCTCTGATCTTAATTGGGAAGTCTACAAGTTTATCCCCATTATAGATAATAGTCATTCTTGGTTTTAGATAAATATTATTTATCATTTTAAGAAAGGTACAATTTATTACATGATATCTATTATTTTTGATAAGAATGGGTTTTGCATTTTGTTAAAGGGTTTTTGTGCATCTATTGATATAATCATGATTTTTGTTTTTAATATAGTTAATTATGCTTACAGTTTTTATATTATTGAACTAGCCTTGCATTCCTGGTATAAGTACTATCTGGTCATAGTATATGTTCTTTGTGATACATTGCTGTAATTTCCTTGCTAGCATTTTATTTATAATGTTTTCATCAATATTTATTAGGTAAATTTATTTATAGTTTTCTTTCTCTGTTTTGGCTCTTCCTGGTTTAGGTAACAGCATCATGTTTGTGTCATAAAAGTAATTTAGTAGGACTGCTCTATTTTTTCAAGTAGTTTATGTAGTATTAGGATTCATTGTTACTTAAATGTTTAGTAGAATTCATTTTTAAATCCATTTAGTCAGGGGAATTTTTTTAATAGAATTTATTTACAAGTTACTTATTTTTCTAAAATTGAGTTACTTAAGTATTGTATTTCCTTTTCTGTTAATCTGGCAATATATGTGTATGTGTAAATATATATATATATGTATATATATAAATTTCACTTATGTTATCAGTTTTACTGGGCAAAATAACAACTAATAATTTCTTTGATTTAGTATCCATTGATTATATAGTCACCCTTTTCATTTTGGATACTAGCAATTTCATTGTCTTCTTTTTTTTAACTCAAATTAACTAATGAAATATCTATTTTATTGTTTTTTCATAAACCAATCTTCTAGTTTTATTTATTAATTCAATGATATTTTTTACTTTCAATTTTATTCATCTCTCCTTTTATTTTCAGAAATTCTGAATTGATATTTAACTAGGGATTTTTAATTTGCTCTTTTATTTAGGTTTTTAGTTGCATCCCCAATTCATTTATCTTCTCTTTCTAATATTGATTTACAGGTTTGGTGATGTACATTTTCTCCTAATTGCTGCTTTTGCTGCATAATACAGATTTTGATATGGTTTTCCATTATTATCAATCTCTTTAATAAAAATATTGTGTTCGGGGCAGCTAGGTGGCGCAGTGGATAGAGCACCAGCCCTGAAGTCAGGAGGACCTGAGTTCAAATCTGCTCTCATACACTTAACATTTCCTAGCTGTGTGACCCTGGGCAAGTCTCTTAACCCCAATTGCCTCAGCAAAAAAAAAAAAAAAAAAATCAAAAATATTGTTTTTATGATTTATTCTTTGACCCATTCATTCTTTAGGGTTAAATTATTTAGTTTCCACTTAATTTTAACATATTTTTCCATGGCCTTTTATTAAGTATAATTTTATTGCATTGTGGTCTGAAAATGTTGCATTTAATATTTTTGCTTTTCTGCATTTGGTTTTGATATTTTAATGTCCTAATGCATGGCCATTTTTTTTTTGGTGAAAATTCCATGTGCAGTTGAGAAAAAAATGTATTTTTTTTTTCTTTTCCCATTTATTTTTCTCTAGAGATCTATCATATATAACTTTTTAATATAACTATTCATTTCCTTGACCTCCTTCTTTTTTATTTTAGGGTTAGGTTTATCTAGCTCTGAGAGTAGAAAGTTGAGTTCCTCCACTAGTACGTTCTATTGTCTTTTGTTTCCTGTAATTAATTTAACTTTTCCTTTAAGGATTTGGAAACTATGCCATTTGGTGCATATATGTTTAGTATTGGTAATATTTCATTGTCATACTTCCTTTTAGCAAGATGTAATTTCCTTGATTATCTCTTAATTAGGCATATTTTTGCTTCTGCTTTGTCTAAAATTATGATTGCTACATTTGCCTTTTTGCTTCAGCTGAGGAATAATAGATTTTGCTCCAGCCCCTTATTTTAAACCTATGGGTGTCTGTTCAAGTGTGTTCCTTGTAAATAACATATTTTTGGATTTGTGTTTTTAATTTTGCTATTTCTGTTTTTTGGGTGTTTATCCCATTCACATTCACAATTATGATTATTAACTGCATTTCTCTTCATTTTCTATTCCTCTGGTTTTTTTCTTTCTTTATCCTGTCCCTCCTCTAAAGTCTGTTTTTCTTCTGATCACTGTTTTCTTTTATCCGTCTTTCCTTTTATCAGTTGCCCTTTCTCTTATCCTCTTCCTTTTCAGCTTCTCTGTTGGGTAAGACAGATTTCTATTACCAATTGAAAAAAATACATACATACATATTCCCTCTTTGAACCAATTTACAAGTGAAAGAGGTCCAAAAATTGCCCTCCTGTATTTCACCTCCACTATAGAAATTCTTATTTGTGATTTTTTGTGAGATAATTTCCCTAATTCTTCCTCTTCTTTGACCTCTTTCCCGAACATCCATTTTTCTCACCCATCCTTTTTCTTTAAACAAAATTACAAATGATTAACTCACTCTAGCTCCCTCTTTCTATGCAAAATTTTTCTAACTGCCCTCATAATGATAAAATTTCTAGTAGTTACATGTATCATCTTTTTTATAAAGAAAGTAAACTGTTTAACCTTATTGAGTCTTTTATTTCTACTATGTTTACCTTTTTCTGTTTTTCTTGAGTTTTATATTTGAAAGTCTATTTTTCTATTCTGTTCTGGTCTCTCCTCAAACTATTTTCTTATTTTTCCTCCCTCAATCTACTTTCTAGGTCAATTGTTCTTCTAGTGAGATATTTCATATTTTCTTCTATTTTTCATTTTTTGACCTTGTTTTTATTGCTTCTTAATGTTTTGTGGAATCATTAGCTTCCACTTGCCTTATTTTCTTCATTGAGATTTTGTATCTCTTTTTTTCATTTGACTAATTCTTTTAAAGCAGTTATTCTCATCAATGAATTTTTGTACCTCCTTTTTTACATTTTACCAAGTCTGTTTTAATAAGCTATTATTTTTTCCTTTTTTGTGATCCTTTACCAAACTGTTAACTGTTTCTTCACAATTTTGCTTCTTTTTTCTCATCTTTACCTAATTTTTTGTGTAACTCATTTGTTTGAATATTTTTTCTCTTCTAAGAATTCTTATTGGACTTGTCTTGAATTCATATTTTAGTTGTATTGACTACATTGTTTTCATCTGAGTTTGTGTCTGAATCTTCTCTGTTACAATACTAGCTTTTTCAAGTCAGATTCTTATTATTATTGTTTGCTCATTCTTCCATCTTATTTTTTTATTTTGTACTTGATATTAAGTTGGTCTCTATTCTGGTTTGTTTCATAAGCAAGGAGAGGAAATTGTCTCAAGCTTCAGGCTTTTTCATATTGCTGTTTTCAGAGCTGGTTCTGTGGATCTGGAAGTTTTTGGTGCTTCCAAGGTAATTTTAATCCTGGGAAAGGCAAAGTCATTGTTTTCTTGTTTTGCATCTGTTCCTTTCCCAGGAAGCATCCATGGTCTCTTGGGATTGTAACTGATACTGCTTCTCAGGGCCCCTGCTCCCTTAGACCAGAAGGATAATATTGCTCAGAGTTCCCAATCTTTTGTGACCAAAATTTTCACTGCTTCTCTAGGTTCCACTCCCTCTTGACTGAAAGAGCCCCTTCCTGCCCTTGAACTATGACCCAGAAGTGGGTTTAGGCAATGTATTTGCCAGAGTCTGGTACAGTATCAACAAAAGGATCCTATAATCTTGTGACCAGTGCCTGGTTCCTTTTACTGTGTCTAGCTTGAGAGCTCCTAAAGCTATTGTTACTGGGTCTGTGGCTCTCATCTGCTCCCACCCCTGGTATGTCATTCATAAAGAGTCTGCACTAGAATTCAATTTGAAGCATTATTTAAAATTTGTTTGGAGAGGAAAGTTGGGAAAGTTTAGTTCAGTACTTTTTCCATTCCACCACCTTGACACTGATTCCACAAGTTTATCTGAACTGAATTGGAAGGAAGTTAAGAGGAAAAGATAGAAAAGGGGTACTATATATGCATGGGATGGCTAGCCAATAAAAAATGCAATCAGGGAATGTAGTATTTTGTGTGAGAAGCAGCAATTTGGCCAGGGTAGTTGGATTATAGGATAGATGGAATAACATTTAAGTTGTAAATTTAAAGTAAAATTTAAGAAAAGTGGGAAATGAGGAAGGGAACAGGTTGTGAAGTATTTTAAATTCCACACAGATGAGTTTATATGTGATCCCAAACATAACAGTTTATTGAGCAGGGGAGTGACATGATCTTATTTACACTTTAGGAAAATCACTTCAGCAGCTGTTTAGAGGATGAATTGGAATGGGAAGAGACTTAAAGCAGGGAGCCCAATTAAAAGTCTATTGTAACAGTTCAGATGAAAGGTGATTGAAGTCTGTATGAGAGCGGTGACTATGTAATTTGAAAGAAGTTGTATACCAAGGTATTGTGAATGTAGACCCAAGATGTGACAACAGATGGGATATGTGGGAAGAATGAAAATTAAGATTCAATGATGACACAAAGATTGTACAGCTAATGATTGGAAGACTTGTGGTACTTTCAACAGTAATAGGAAAGTTGGAAGATGGACAGAATTTAGGGGAAATATATTGAGTATTGAGTTTGTGATGCCTAAGCGACATTTAATCAGAGATGTGAAAAAGGCAGTTGCTGGTTTGGGACTAGAGCTTAGAGAATTATCTGCATAGAAAAGATAGTTAAAATCAAGGAAAATGATAAAATCACAAATAAAAAAGATCCAGGGCTTGAGAAACACCTATGATTAGTATCAAGCATGATTTAGAAGAAGATCCAACAAAGGAGACTGAGAAAAATTGGTCAGACACATAGGAAAAAGAGAAGTGTCATGAAATTCTAGAGAAATATGTGGAAGGAGAAGTGATTAGAATATTTCTTCCAATTTGACATTAAACTATTAATTGGCATCCTTTGTGTCTTCATTCAACTAGCCTCTGAATCCTCACAATGCTCCCTGGCCAAATCTCATCACCTCATTCACAAGAATAGCATGGCATCCTCTTTATTCCAGGTTGATTAATTTTTGGTAATGATAACTGACAATTATATAGTATTTAAGGCTTATAAAGCCCTGTAAACCCATTTTCTCATTTCATCCTCATGAGGTCCTGCGAAATTCAGGTATTACACAATATTATCATCCATACTTAACAAATGAGGAAGCCAAAGGTCAGAAATCCAGTGGCTTGTTTATAATCATGTTACTATTATCAGAGACAGGATCCTAACCCAGGTGCCACTTGGTCCTAAGTAGAGTTCTCTTTCTACCACACTATGTTACTGTGGTAAAGGTAAAGTGATTATTTCCTTTCTTTTTTAAAAAAAATTAATAATAGTTTTTTTTTCTAGGACTATCAGAGGATTGATACTTAGTAAAATAGAGATTTTGAACGGTGATATTCAGCTGGATTGGCTATGGCAGCTAAGTGGTGCTATGGTGCAAAAAGCACTGGAGTCAGTTCAAATCAGCACTCAGACATTTACTACTATGTTACCCAGGCTAGTCACTTAAGTTCTGTCTGCTATGGTGATAATAATAGCACCTACTTTACAGGTTAGTTGTGAGGTTCAAATGATATTGTAAAGCTCTTAGCATAGTGCCTGATAAATAGTAGGTGGTTAATAAACATATGTTTCCTTCTTCCCTTAGATCAAGAACAGCTGAATAAAAAGAGAAATCTGTTAGGACTCTGGGAGAGAGTCTAAGAGAACACTAATCAGTGAGATAGCTAGCAGTTATTGCTAACTATTGCTAACACTTATTAGTGTTAAGGATTGTGCTACACATTGGAAATACAAGTAGAAATTAAGATAGTCTCTGCTCTCATGGACCTTACCTTCCAATGGAGAAGAAAATACATAAAAGGAGGCTGAAAGGAAGACAGGGTAGAATAGAGGCAGTCCTAAATGGAGCCTACAAAAAATGCAAAGAATGGTTACTCTGGGTTCCCTCATTAAATGAACATTATGGGAGGATCCAATCAATCTAAGAGAAAATAAGAGGGCTGAAAAGTACTTCCAATGGATGGATTCTAGGGCAAGAGTGAGATTTCAGGATGAGAAGCTGGGGCATAGAAGAGGAAGACTGGAATGCAGACTGGAGAGGAATTAGGATAAAGGAGGTAAGAGATATCAGTCTCTATTGCAGCAAATTGGTGCTAATAATGTCTACCAGCATAAATGAAACAAAAATCTTAGTAATATATGTTGTTTTCTCCCCTTCCCTACTCTTTTTTCTTTCTAAGAAGACAGATGTTTAAATTAAGAATTTTCTGTCCCATAAAGTTCTTTAATTGGTAGTTTAATGAGTATCATATAAAAGGAAGATTCTAATTGCTTTTGAGTTTTTGTTTTTCTATATTTGTATACAGGCGGGATACAAAAGAGATGAACAGTGTTTGGTATTAGTACAGAAATACAGAAAGTACCAAAGTTCCAGATCTGATTCAAAAACTCCAGGTTTTCTCTTGACTGAGAGCTGACCTAAATCAAGGGAAAATTTTATAGTTCTGACTGTTGCTAATTCCCAAAAGATAGGTACCTGAGATAGGACTGGGCTGTTGAATCATGTTTTTCCTTTATTCTTTTTCTTTACATATGTGCAAAATAAATAAACATTATATATATATGTATATATACATGCATGTACACATATATACACATAGAAATATAGACATGTATATAAGGATATACATATACAAATATAGACATATGTATATATACATACACATGTGTGTGACACACATATACTCTGTGTAGGAGCAGAGCTGAGGGCAGTGGCTCACCCAAAGGGAAGAGAAAATATCTAATTAATAACACCCAGATTCCAAAAACAAGAATCAGGGAAGGAAATAATCTCTTCACTTACCATGCTAAAGTTATACACAGATAGATACAGGAGATTATATGACCATCAAAGTTAATTGGACTAATTGAATAATGCATTTGCCTAATACACTTATGCAATATTATATGTCATAGTCAAAAAGCTCACCATCAGATTACAGGTTCCTTGATGGCAAGAAGTATGTCTAATGTAAACTTTCTATTTTTTCCCAAATCCTTAGCACAGTGCCAGCACACTGAAGTAGGACCTAATTATTGATTTTTGATTGGACATTTTTCTCAAATACTGTGCAACAACCTTCAGTTTTGATCAGTTCCACAGAGAAATGGCAAGAAAGTAAAGCAATTCTAACACTACTCCTAGGGACTTCACATTATGACACTTTGCCAGACTTGTTCGTCAGTACTCATCTGACCCTGCTTGGATCAGGAAGAGAGCTCTGAATTTGAACATATGATCATCTCAAAAATTTGACTGAAGTTTTTATGACCATGTAATAATTATGGTAAAAGCTTCTCAGCTAGCAATGAGAAGTTTTAATGATGTTATTTTTAGTATAATTACCAGAAAGAAAGAACAAAAGGGAGCATTTTGTGTAAAATAACTTGAAAATGAAGAAAAAAGATGCTGCTTATGAGGATATTGTCCTTAAATTTCATAATCCTATTTCTTAAGTAGTTAATGTTTCACACATGAATAATACCCTTATGAGAGGTATTCAGGTACCATTTTTTCCTAAGTACTATAGCTTTAGATAAATGCAGAAATTGAAGAAATAGAGCAATTAATAAATTTAGTCATTCAAGAATAATAAGGAAATGAAATTGCTAGAAATGAGAACCCTGTTCATGAAATTAAACTTTTTATTCAGTTCAGTACCTTTTCAAAATGTTGATTTTTGTGAAGTCATTATTGTAAGTTCTGGGCTATGTACTGCTTTTGATTCACTTATTCCCCACCCTACTCCAACTTGTAAAATCAGGAAAAACAAATGTTGTACCCCTAAGGGTATGCATGATAACATATGGAATTGGAAAGACTAAGACAAAGGATTGATGGAATGAAGCAGTGGGCTAAAGAAACTGCCAATGGGGGGGGGGGCGGAGCCAAGATGGCGAACTGCAGACAGCATTCTCTGTGAACTCCTGAGATCTTCCCTCAGACCCAGACAAAGTGAGCCTTGGAACTGGTTTTGGAGTGAGGGCTCCACCAAACATTTGGACTACAACACACTTCTATCAAAAATCTACCTTGAAAGAACTCCTGAGAAGGTTAGCCTCAGGGGAAATCAGCCACTGGGCGTGATCAGACTCCAGCCAGGGCGAAGTCAGGGCTGCAATAGAGGGGCGGATTTTAGGCACCCAGGAAGCACCTGGGAGACGCCTGGGCCACTTTGCTCTGTTTGCAGGCAGGAGCTTTGGCAGATCTGCCTTTGGTAAAGGGTGGATCGAGAGCAGCTGAAGACGTGGTCCTAGTGCGAATCTAGCCTGACCAGCCTCAGACCAGAAGTCAACTCGACAAACTGCCCCAGGGCAAATACAAATTGTTGCAGTATTTTTTGCTGGTGACCGATATCCCAACTTTAAATCATGAGCAAGAAGCAGAAGAGAGCTCTCACCAGAGAAAGCTTTTACGGAGAAAAAATAGAACAGTCCCCAGATCCTGACATTATGAAAACAATCCCAGATGAAGCCACAAAGGCAGACTTAAGTTGGTCTCCCTTTCAGAAGGCTTACCTGGAAGATTGCATTAAGAATCTCAAAAGAGAGCTAGAAGAAGAATGGGGAAATAAATTGAGATCAGTGCAACAGAAATATCAAAAACTGGAAAATAGGACTGGTGAATTGGAAAAAGAAAACAGTTCACTGAAAAACAAAATTGGTGAATTGGAAAAAATCACCAATTCACTGGAAAATAAAAATGGTGAACTGAAAAACAAAATTGTTGAATTGGAAAAAGACAACAATTCACTGAAAAACAAAATTGGTGAATTGGAAAAAGACAACAATTCACTGAAAAATAAAACTGGCAAAATGGAAAAAGAATGCATTGAATCAAGAAATTCAACTGGCCAGCTGCAAAAGGAGCTAAAAAAGATAACTGAAGGAAATAATACTTTAAAAATTAAAATTGAACAAATAGAAGTAAATGACTCAACAAGACTTCAAGAATCAGTCAAACAAAAACAAAAAAAAATGAAAAAATAGAAGAAAATATGAAATATCTCCTAGGAAAAACAACTGACTTGGAAAACAGATCCAGGAGAGACAATTTAAGGATTCTCGGACTCCCTGAAAGCCACGATGAAAAAAGAACCTGGATGCTATCTTCAAGGAAATCATGAAAGAGAATTGCCCTGATGTTTTAGAATCAGAAGGCAAAATTGGCATTGAAAGAATTCACCGATCACCTCCAGAAAGAGACCCCAAAATTAAAACCCCAAAGAATATCGTGGCCAAATTTCAGGACTATCGCACCAAGGAAAAGATATTGCAAGCAGCTAGAAAGAAACAGTTCAAATACCTAGGATCAATAATTAGAATTACACAGGATCTGTCAGCTTCCACTTTAAAGGATCGAAGGGCCTGGAATCAGATATTCCGAAAGGCAAAAGAACTTGGATTACAGCCAAGAATAAGTTATCCAGCTAGAATGAGCATCATCTTCCAGGGAAGAAGATGGTCATTCAATGATACAGGAGAATTTCACCTATTTCTAATGAAAAGACCTGATCTGAACAAAAAATTTGACCTCCAAATAGAGAACTCAAGAGAAGCATAAAAAGGTAAAAAGGAAAACTCTTGAGAACTATATTTCTACTATAGGTATCCTTAAAGAATGGCAGTATAATTTGATTTTTCTTTGATAATAATGGAAAAGAAATTAGAGGTGGAAGGGATACCATACTGAAAAAGAAAAAGGGGGGAGGGGAGAAAGGAGGCAAAATAAAGTAAAAATAAAGGAGGTAAAATAAGGCAAAATCTCATAAAGAGACATAGAAGATCTAATATAATTGAAGGAAAGAAGGGAGGGCGATGAGTATTGTGTAAACCTTACTCTCATTAGATTGGATTCTAAGAGAGTATATCAGACACATTTGGCTTCAAAGAAAGGCCTGACCCTCCTTGTGGGAAGGTAGGAGGGAGGGGAGAAAAGGAAAGGGATAAACTAATAGGAGGATTAGGGGAAAGGTATAAAGGGGAGGGAGGGCCTCTAAAGGGAGGAGGATTAGTGGTGGGAGGTGGTCATCAAGAGCAAAGTACTGGGGAGTGGGGAAGGGAGAGAGGGGAAAAGGAAGAGAAAATCATAACTCTGGGTAAATAAGATGGCAGGGAATACAGATATAGTTATTTTAACTGTGAATGTGAATGGGATGAACTCTCCCATAAAATGGAAGTGGGTAGCGGACTGGATTAAAAGCCAAAATCCTACAATATGTTGTTTACAAGAAACACATCTAAAGCATAGAGATACATACAGAGTGAAGGTAAGGGGCTGGAGCAGAATCTTCTATGCTTCAGGTGAACAAAGAAAGGCAGGGGTAGCAATCCTTATCTTGTATGAAGTAAAAACAAAAATAGATCTAATTAAAAGAGATAAGGAAGGAAACTATATTTTACTAAAGGGTACCATAGAAAATGAAGTGGTATCAATACTAAACGTATATGCACCAAGTGGTATAGCATCCAAATTCCTAGAGGAGAAACTAACAAAGATGCAAGGAGAAACAGACAGTAATATTATACTAGTGGGGGATCTCAACCTTGCTCTCTCAGAATTAGATAAATCAAATCATAAAATCAATAAGAAAGAAGTTAGGGAGGTAAACAAAAGGCTAGAAAAGTTAGGTATGATAGATCTCTGGAGGAAATTGAATGGTGATAGAAGGGAATATACTTTTTTCTCAGGGGTCCATGGAACTTATACAAAAATTGATCATGTGTTAGGGCATAAAAACCTCAAAATCCAATGCAGAAAAGCAGAAATAGTAAATGCATCCTTCTCAGATCATGATGCAATAAAACTCACATGTAATATAAGGCCAGGAGAAAATAGACCACAAGTTATTTGGAAATTAAATAATCTAATCCTGAAGAACGAATGGGTGAAAGAGCAAATTATAGACACAATCGAAAATTTCATCCAGGAGAATGACAACAATGAGACAACATACCAAAATTTGTGGGACACGGCTAAAGCGGTTATAAGGGGTAATTTTATATCTCTAGATGCTTACTTGCATAAAACAGAGAAAGAGAAGATCAATGAACTGGGCTTACAATTAAAAAAGCTAGAAAAAGACCAAATTAAAAACCCTCAATTAAATACCAAATTGGAAATTCTGAAAATTAAAGGGGAGATCAATAAAATTGAAAATAAGAAAACTATTGAATTAATAAATAAAAGTAAGAGTTGGTTTTATGAAAAAACCAACAAAATAGATAAGCCTGTAGTTAATTTGATTAGAAAAAGGAAAGAGGAAAATCAAATTATTAGTCTCAAAAATGATAAGGGAGAACTTTCCTCCAATGAAGAGGAAATTAGAGTAATAATTAGGAGTTTCTTTGCCCAACTTTATGCCAATAACTTTGATAATGTAAATGAAATGGAGGAATATCTACAAAAATATAGATTGCCCAGATAAACAGAAGAGGAAATAAATTATTTAAATAGCCCTATTTTGGAAAAAGAAATAGAACAAGCTATTAATCAACTCCCTAAGAAAAAATCTCCAGGGCCAGATGGATTTACATGTGAATTTTGCCAAACATTCAAAGAACAATTAATCCCAATACTGTATAAACTATTTGAAAAAATAGGGAAAGAAGGTGTACTACCAAATTCCTTCTATGACACAGATATGGTGCTGATAGCTAAACCAGGTAGGGAGAAAACTGAGAAAGAAAACTATAGACCCATTTCCCCAATGAATATTGATGCAAAAATTTTAAATAAGATTTTAGCAACAGGATTACAGAAAGTCATCCCCAGGATAATACATCATGACCAAGTAGGATTTATACCAGGAATGCAGGGCTGGTTCAATAGTAGGAAAACTATTAGCATAATCAATTATATTAATAACCAAATTAATGAAAACCATATGATTATCCCAATAGAGGCAGAAAAAGTCTTTGATGAAATCCAACACCCATTCCTATTAAAAACACTGGAGAGTATAGGAATAAATGGGCTTTTCCTTAAAATGATTAGTAGTGTCTACTTAAAACCTTCAGCAAGCATCATATGTAATGGAGTCAAACTAGAACCATTCCCAGTAAGATCAGGAGTGAAACAAGGCTGCCCACTGTCCCCATTATTATTTAATATTGTCTTAGAAATGTTAGCTTTAGCAATAAGAGAAGAAAAAGAGATAAAAGGAATCAGAGTAGGTAATGAAGAAACCAAATTATCACTCTTTGCAGATGACATGATGGTATACTTAGAGAACCCTAGAGACTCATCTAAAAAACTACTAGAAACAATTCACAACTTTAGCAAAGTGGCAGGATACAAAATAAATCCACATAAATCATCAGCATTTTTATATATTACCAATAAAGTTCAGCAGCAAGAGATACAAAAAGAAATTCCATTCAAAATAACTGTTGATAGTATAAAATATTTGGGAATTTATCTTCCAAGGGATAGTCAGGAACTATATGAACTAAACTACAAAACACTTTCCACACAAATAAAATCAGACCTAGTCAATTGGAAAAACTTAAAATGCTCATGGGTAGGACGAGCGAATATAATAAAAATGAAAATACTACCCAAACTAATTTACTTATTTAGTGCCATACCAATCAAACTCCCAAGAAATTATCTTACAGATCTAGAAAAAATAGTAGCAAAGTTCATTTGGAAAAACAAAAGGTCAAGAATTTCAAGGGGATTAATGAAAAAAAAGGCTGACGATGATGGACTTGCTGTACCACATCTAAAACTATATTATAAAGCAGTGGTCATCAAAATCATTTGGTACTGGCTAAGAAATAGAGTAGTCGATCAGTGGAGGATAGGATAGAATCACAAGACAAACTAGGCAATAACTATAGCAAT
>JAJPUD010009364.1:9767-41849 GCA_023553655.1 Myrmecobius fasciatus | reverse complement strand
AGCATCAGTTCATAAAAACTTTCTCATGTTTTAGAAAGTTTTTGAGACCAACAGTCTAACCACTGTGTTATGGTCCTTTCTTATTTGGGTTTTTAAAAATTAATTTGTCTACTTTTCTGTCTATAATCTGTCTGTCTGTCTCTTTCTCTCTCCCCATCCTCCTATGTCCCCAAAGCAGCAGTGCATTTTTAAGCTCTTAAAACTTAAAACTGTACTAAGACTTTTGAAATACCAAGTATATATTTAATTACTGGATCTCCCTACCTTTCCCAGGTAAGAAGTTGAAGATTCCATTTTAATTAGCAGAGAAGCTTTGATTAATTTCCAACCTGAACTGGTTCATTCCTCTTTAGTCAACCGGATGGTCTCTTCTTCTCATGGAATATTGTATTAAGTCCACTGCAACTCAGAATTGCCTAACTCATATGATCCAACAACTTTAGACTCCCTAGCAGCAGGAGGTGGGGGGGTACCCCATCTGGCTCTTTATGATAGTTTCTTATACTGCAATAGTATTTCATTATATTCACAAGGCTTAGTCATTAATCAGTTGGTAGATATCTATTTTTCTTTCAGTTTTTTGTTACCATAATTAGTCAATCAATAAATACTTATTAAGCACCTACTATGTCTCGGAGCACTGAATACACAAGAAGAAGTAACAGACAGTCCCTGCCCTCAGGGAGTTTATAATCTGAAAGGAGAAATAACAAGCAAACAAATACAAAGCCATAGACAAGTTAAAGAGGAATTGATTGAGAGGAAACTACTGGTATTAAGAGATTAAGAGAGGACTTCCTATAGAAAATGATTTTAATTGGGACTTAAAGGAAGTTAGGGAAGATAGCAGTCAGAGGGGAGGAGAGACAGTGTTCCAGATAGAGAGGACAGTCAGAGAAAATAACCTGAGCTGTGAGATGAAGTATCTTGTTTGTCAGCCAGGAGACTGGTATAATAACACTGGGAAGACAGGAGATAGCTAGGTTATGAAGGGGTTTGAATGCCAAGCAGCATTTTGCATTTGCTCTTGGAGGTAATAGGAAGCCACTGGAGTTTATTAAATAAGGAGTTAACATAATTGGACCTGTGTGTTAGAAAAAAATCACTTTAACAACTCTGAAGTATAACTTCACTCTCACCTCTCAGATTAGCTAAAATGACAGGAAAAGATGATGAATGTTGGAGGGGATGTGGGAAAACTGGGACACTGATACATTGTTGGTGGAATTATGAAATGATCCATCCATTCTGGAGAACAATTTAGAACTGCTCAAAGGGCTGTCAAACTATGCATACATACCCTTTGACCCAGCAATGTTTCTACTGAGTCCACAGCCCAAAAAAATCATAAAAGAGGAAAAAGAACTCACACGTGCAAAAATGTTTATAGCAGGCCTTTTTGTACTAGCAAGCAATTGGAAATTGAGTGGATGCCCATAAATTGGGGAAATGGCTGAATAAATGATGGTATATGAATATAATGGAATATTATTGTTCTATAAGAAATGATGACTAGACTGATTTCAGAAAAGCCTGGAAAGACATGAACATGAAGAGAGCTGAAACAAGAGAACATTTTATACAGAAACAACAAGATTATGTGATGATCAACTGTGATGGACTTGGCTCTTTTCAACAATAAAGTGATTCAAGGCAATTCCAACAGACTTGGGATGGAAAGTGCCATTTATATCCATAGAGAGAATTATGGATACTGAATGTGGATCAAAAATAATATTTTCATCTTTTTATTGTTGCTCTTTGCTTGCTTGTTTTTTTTTTCTTTCTTGTGGCTTTATTTTTCTTTTTTTTAAATCAGATTTTTCTGTTTCTGAATGATGAAAATGTAAATGTGCTTAAAAGAATTGTACATGTTTAATCTATATTGGATTGCTTGCTATACTGGAGGGGGAAAGAGGACATGGAGAGAGAAAAATTAGCATTATTCAGAAAAATAAAATACTATTTTAAAAAATCACTTTAGTGACTGAATGATGGATGGATTGGAGTGAGGAGAGACAAAGTAGGCAGATCCATCGGAAGGGTATTGCAATAGTGTAGTTGTGAGGTGATGAAGACCTGCACTAGAGTGGTGGAAGTGTTAGAAGAAAAATAAAAGACATATTAATTCAAGATATATTGCAAAGGTACAGGGGTTAGTAAGAGATTGCATAGGAGAAGAAGGGAGCATGAGAGATAGTGAGGAATCCAGGATGACTCCTAGGTTGGTAGCCTGGGGGACTGGCAGGATAGTATTGTGCACTATAGTAACAGGAAAAGTAGAAGAGAAAGGATAAGGAAGGCTTAGGAGGAATGATAATGAGTTCTATTTTGGATATACTGAGCTTAAAATGTCTTCAGAGTATCAAGTTTGAGATATTTGAATTGGTTGGAGGTGCAAATTTATAGGTCAGCAAAGAGTCTGGAGAGGGATAAATAGATTTGAGAATCCTCAAATTGAGATGGTAAATCCATGAGAGCTGATGAAATCAAAGGTAGTATAGAATGAAAAGAGAAGAAAGTCCAGGATAGAACCCAGAGATATATACATGGTTAGAAGATATGATCCAGAGGAGAATCAGCATAGGAAACAGGGAAGGAGTGTAGAATGCCAAGAGAGTAGAGTCTGCAAAACCCAGAGAGAAGAAAAAAAGAGAGGGATTGACAGTATCAAAAACTGCAGAGAATGAAGATTGAAAAAAAGCCATTGGATTTGACAACTAATCATGATCAGTAATAACTTTGAAGAGAGCAATTTTAGTTTTTAGTCAGAACATAAAGGGTTAAGAAGAGAGTGAGAGAAGATGAATTGGAGGACCCTATTATACATAGTTTTTTTTTTTTAGAAGTGTTTAGGGGGCAGCTAGTTGGTATAGTGGATAGAACAGCAGCTCTGAAGTCAGGAGGACCTGAGTTCAAATCTGAGCTCAGACACTTAATACTTTCTAGCTGTATGACTCTGGGCAGGTCACTTAATCCCAATTGCCTCAGGGAAAAAAATATATATCATGTATATGGGCCCTTTCTTTTACTTCCTTTCATACATATCTGGACATGGGCATATCTGGGTCAAAGAGAACAGACATTTTGCTCACTTTCCTATTAAGCAAAATTTTTAAGTGCTTTTCAGAATGGCTGGACAAATTCACGGTTCCATCAACAGTATATTCATATTCTTTAGTACCATAACTCCTTCCATATTATTTAAATATTTTGTCATCTTTTCCAAATTTCTAGGTATGAACTGAAATATCAGTTATTTCTTATTTGATTTTTTTCATCTTAATAATAACTTGGAACAGTCTTTTATATGGTTACTAATATTTTGGAATTCTTTTGCAAATGATTAGTTAATATCCTTTGATCTATCAATACTTGAGGACTGGTTCTTGTTTTGAATTATTTGCATTAATTTCCTATATATTTTGAATTTTAGTCCTTCTCAGAGATATTTAATGCACATTTTTTCACCAATTGATGCTTTTCCTTCTTATTCTGGCTGAATTGATTTTGTACATGCAAACCTTTTCCAGTTTCAAGACATCAAAATTATTTTATTTTTCAAGATTGTTCTTTTTTGATTAAGAATTTTTTTAAATTTTATTTTATTTGCATAACATATGTGTGGGTAATTCTTCAACATTAACCCTTACATAGCTTTCTGTTACAAATTTTTCCCCCCAACTCCCCATCCCTCCCCTAGATGGCAGGATATCCACTACATGTTAATTATGTTAAAATACTTGACAAATCAAATATATGTATACATATTTCCAAACTTATCATTGTTATGCAAGAAAAATCTTATCTACACAAAAAAACATTTAATTAAGAATTTTGTCTTTAGCTACAGCAATAAATGATACTTGATCTAGTTTTTTTCTAGTTTTTCCCTGATCTGACCTTTTATATTCAAATAATACATTCATTTTGTGCTTACTGTGGTTTATAGAATAATTGTTTATCTAAACCTTATTTCTGCCAAACAGTCTTTCAATTTTCTAAACAGTTCTCAGCAAGTGGGGATTTTTCCCCCCAAGTCATGTATGTTTTCAGTTTATCAAATACTTAAATTTTTATTATTATTTCCCTGGAGATTCTATTTGTCTTTTTTCCCCTATGAATATATTGTTTTTTTTTATTTTGTCTAGGAGGATAATGTAATCCCTAGATAGGAGATGATGGAATACCACCAAATCCATAAATTATTATTAGTAGTATATATATGTATGTGTACATATATATGTGTGTGTGTGTGTGTGTGTGTGTGTGTGATATGTCTATACACATATACATGGTGAGATACTTACTATGAGTAATATACAAATATATGTGTGTCTGTATACACACATTTAAATATATTTGTATATTACTTATAGTATGTACCACTCTATGTATGTGTATATAGATAACACATACATCCCAAGGTAGACAGCTGGGTAGCTCAGTGAATAGAGCGCTGGGCCTTATGTCAGGAAGACCCAAGTTCAAATTCAGCCTCAGATACTTATTGATTATAATTCTAGCCAAGTCACTTAACCTATCTACCTACTCCACTGGAGAAGGAAATGGCAAACTATCCCAGTATTGTTGCCAAGAAAAACCCATATGGAGTCACAAAGAGACAAATGTGACTGAACAACAGTTTGTATGTGTGTGAAATCTCCAAGTATTTGTATTTTTTACTTCTTTAAAGTGTTTTGTAATTACATTTATATAAAACTTGAATGTGTCTTGGTAGATTAATGTATGTCTTTTAAAGTCCAATTGAAATGCTACCTCCTCCATGAAGATGACACAGTTGTTTTATCAAATAATATTATTTCCCTCCTTAAACCTCACACAATGTTTGGATTCTTTTCACATTCTTTTATATGACAGCTGCACATATGACTTATGCCTCTCTGGATTTAAGTTCCATAAAAAGAATTATATTTTACCTAAACTTCATATTATTACTTTTTACCTCTTCCATCTCTACCCCCAATTCTTAGGATGAGGCTCCATATGTACTCACTACAAAATAAGCTTTTGACTTCGCTGTTGAATTTATATTTATATTTAAATAATGTTTCCATATGAAGGAATATAGATATAAAAGAAGACAAATTTCAGAGAAAGTTAATTGGTGAGAATATGTAGATTAAATTAGAGAAAAAATATTTCCCCTGGAAACTTCCTGGGAATAGAAATAAAGGGCAGGACCAGACAGAGGCTGTGACAAGTCCTATCCAAAACAGGGTAGAAAACAAAAATGATAGGTATGTGTTCTAGTTTCTTTAAAAACTAGGGTGCTCTCTGTGAAAAAGTCAGTAAATGCTGAAAAAGTAGGTCTTTATTAGGCATATTTTAACACATTCAAGGAGGCTAACAATCTGAACTAAGACATTCAGATGTCTTTCCAATCCAAGGGAATTAAGGGGTCATGAAGTCTTAAGTATGATGTACTTTAAGACAGAGCAGAAGGAGAAGGGAATATAAAGAAATTTCAACTTTTACAAATACCAGTCAGCCATTTACAAATACTAGGTCCAACAGGTAGAGAAGATATAAAACCTAGACCACTAAAACACAATCATAGGAAAATGAAGCCTCATCACTGATGAGCAATCTAAGCTATATTTTAATAACCCATCATCAAAGACTTACCCTTCCAACAAAGAGACTTCCAACTAGAGAGAAGCAATCATGTAGATAATAAAATGTGACCCATTTTCTCACTTCATTTGACTTCATTTTGACACCTCTTGGAGATAGAGCAAGAACCCTACATTGTAATGAGTACATTATAGCCCCTTTCTAGTAATATTAATGAAAAATATAAAATAAAGAAAAGTATAAAGACATTAAATTTTCTATGCAATAAATTTTAATGAGCAGTTGGCAGTACACTATTTTCTTTTACATGGAAAAGCTGCGAATTATTTTTTGTCTGAAAGCTTGTAGAAAATTATTCAAGAACAAGAACTGACCTTTTCAAAGAAATTACTCCAATGCATGTAAAAATTACAGAATGAATGAGTCAAAATTTATTCATGAAAACAGAACCAAAGGGAAATATTCAGCACCAGTACTTGTCCGAAATGGTCTCAAACCTGCTGGGATTACAAGCTAAAATAGAAAACAGTTTGAATCTCCTTGAGAAATTTTAAGCACTAAATACTGGTGAAGATGATAGCTCCTTCTTGGACTGATTGTCAGGAAACTGCTCTTAGGCTTTCTTTATTCTTCATATCCCTCGATAATTTAGATGCAATACTTCAGGTGTGCTGAAAGCAGGAGGAATGACATGCTAGCTTTTATTTTTTTAACTCTTTATTTTCATTCATTTTTATGGCATGAAAAATTTTCCAGAGTACTCTTCATAGCTTTGCCCACATTCTGTCTTTTTATCAATCAATGAATCCTTAAACATTTATTAAGTTCCTACTATTTGTAGTGCTCCTTTGAGAAACTCAGGAGGATTGGACATTCAAAAGCTGGGCAGAGAATCAACTTGGAGAGTCTTAGGATTCTGTTTAATTTGAAGAAAAGTGATTGAGCCCAGAAATGTATTGATAAATGTTTGACAACCATCCCTCTAGGGAAAACACATGTACACTTGTCAGATCTTTAAGTTTAATTGCAATATTAACATTTTCTCCATTACTATTTAAAAGTCTAAACAATTAACAAAACAACAAATCAAGCTCTTATTTGTAGCATTTGCCAATGTCCCAATTTGTAAGGATTATTTAAAAATTGTTTCCTGAGAGCTTTACAAGCTGGTTCTGTCTAGCACCCAGTTACCAAACATGAGAGACTTTGAAATTGAAGATGGACAAATCATCAGCCATACACTATGCTAAGGTCTAGGAATATAAATGTAAAAGAAACAGTCTTTATTCTCAAGGAGATTACTTTCCATGGAGAAGACAATGTGTAGATGTATACTACATTAAAAAGAAAACACATACAAAGTAGTTTTTTTGGGAAGTGTACTAACAGTCATGAGGAGAAGGATCAAGAAAGACCTTTCTGAACTGAACTTTGAAGGTTACTGGGGACTCTGAGAGCTGTAGCTGAGGAAGGAACACATTCTAGGCAGAGTGCAGAGTTTATGGGAAAGTACAAAGATAAGGTGTGTAAGAAACAGCTTATCTACTAACTTAAAGCCTTTTCCTTCCTACCCCTTTCATCTTTATCTGCCAGAAGAAAGGATAAGCAAATATGTGGCAATGGAGGAAAACAGAATTCTTCCAATTTCATTTTTTTAAACCAATCTTTTTTCTTCATAAAAATTTGCCGAAAATGTATTAGTATGTGGTCCTAGTTATGGAGATAATCTCCAGCACAGATTAACAGGAGCATTGGATAGTCTGTCTAGTGATACCCAGAAATAAATGACTACTATACTTAAGCTTCACTAGCTATTTATTCCCAATTGTTCAAAGAGTGAAGAAGATAAACTATTAGTACCACATATTAGAACGCCTTGAATTATTACAATTATCATGCTAAATTATTATATCCATGCACTCCCTCCTCATCATTAGGACTGGGAGAATTGAAACCTTGAAGCTCTGGCCACTCTTATATTCTATTGTATCATAAAACTCCAGATGCCTTATCTCAAGTCCTTGCTGGGATAACTCCCCCTCCTTTTGATTATTGCCCCTCGCCTTGCTGTCTCCTGGCCTCAACCTTCTTATCTTGACCTTTATCCTGTCAGGACTAAGTTATGGCTTGTCCACTCAACCAGTATCCTTGCCCCCCCCCCATCTTCCTTTGTTTCCCCTAGCTATATGTTTCCTGGCTTAGTTGTTCATGGCTAAATGCCAGCTGACCTTGGCTAGTCTAAAACTCTCCATAATTAAAAGATTAAAAACCAATTTCTGTCTTGCCGCAGTTTCCCCAGCATTACAATATGTCTCCCATTGCATAGTGGGAAGCAGATAGAAAGGGGAGAGAAGGATGGTGGAACACTGAGCTTCGTCAGATAATGGCAATAGTTTTGTAGCAACTTCTACTGCCGGTGTTAGCTCGTTTCTCCTTAATCAGTTCTAATTCATATCTTATTATTCTTACTACAGAGTAAAAAAAATACTGGGAAGTATTTTGGGAATGGTATGGCAATTGTGGAGGAGCTTGGTTGCACAGGGGATAGAATATCAGGCCTGAGGCCAAGAAGACATTTTCCTGAGTCATTCTGAGTCAAAATCTGGCCTTGGACACTTACTAGTTGTGTGATCCTAGACAAGTCACTTAACTGTGCTTTGTCTCAATTTCTCATCTGTAAAATGAGATAGAAAAGGAAACAATAAACCACTCTAGAGTCTTTGACAAGCAAACCCACATAGGGCCATAAAGAGTTCGAAATGACTGAACAAATTGAAAGAGAGAGAGAGAGAGAGAGAGAGAGAGAGAGAGAGAGAGAGACAGAGAGAGAGAGAGAGAGAGAGAGAGAGAGACAGAGAGACAGAGAGACAGAAAGAGAGAGAGGAAGAGAGAGAAAAAGAGAGAGGAAGAGAAAGAGAGAGAGAGAAAGAAAAAGAGAGAGGGAGAGAAATAGAAAAAGAGAAAAAAGAGAGAGAAAGAGAGAGACAGACAGAGAGAGAAAGAGGAGAGACAGAGAGACAGAGATAGAGACAGAGAGAGACAGAGATAGAAAAAGAGAGAAAGAGAAAGAAAGAGCAAGAGAAAGAGAGAGAGAGGGAGAGAGAGAGAGAGAGAGAGAGAGAGAGAGAGAGAGAGAGAGAGAGGACAAGGAGAAGGAGGATGACCAGGAGGAGGAGGAAGAGGGAGGGAGAAAGAAAGGGAGAGAGAGAGGAACAGAGAAGAAGGACAAAGAAAAGCATTTTATTCTAGTACAGCTTTTCGTCTCCTGGATCCCTTGGAAGTCTAATAAACCTATGCAACCTTTCTTTAAATAATGTTTTAAATGTATAAAATAAAATATATATGTTTATAAAAGAAGTAGAATTGTTATTGAAATTATATTTTTTAAATCACAGATCCCAGTTTAAGAACTCCTGAGTTAGAAAGTCTAGTTCCATAGCAACATTAAATATGCTCTTTTGAAGGAAAAAAACATAGTCTCAATATAGCATATCTGGCAGGAAATGTTTCAACAATTCCATTATTGCTACTATCTTTCTAGGAAAAAATTAATCATGCTAAGAATCTTACTAGCTTCCTTTTGAGAACTTTCACATTGGAGTCAAAACTAAGCTGGAACTCTTAGCAGCACCTTATAAAAGCAATGTACCAAGTCTATTTTCCCTCCCCCCCAACAATAAAATCCACATACAATTATAATGCATTAGGAAAATGCATATGTTGAAGAAATAGCCTCAGTTGTAATTTCATCTACTAGTCAGTAGTAACAATACAAAACTGTTGAGAAAATAATAATCAAACTGAGGTGATCTTACTTGTTCTCACAACAATTTGATAAATGCACAGAGCTAAAAGCGTGAATTGATACTCTGAACACTTGAGTCCTGTCAAATCTTGCACAGTCAGTAATTCTTCATGAAAATGGTTCTACTGAAGTAGATTTTAAAGTATTATTTAATTTTTGATTTTTACTCAGAGAGTCTGTGGCAGATAGTAAGGGAAAACAGACTCCCATTTCCTAAAACCAAATCAGCAACTAGCTCCAAATTCTCCATAAACACTAAGTTCTTCACTACTATTATGGGGTAAGAAATGAAGAAAGAAATAGTTTCAGAGAAACCTGGGAAGACTTATATGAATTGAAGGAGAAGAATATGAGCAGAAGTAGGAAAAAATCTACAAGATAACAATATTGTAAAAACAACATTGAAAGACATAGAAAGGCTAACCCTACAATGACCAAATATAATTTCTGAGGACTGATGATGAAGTATATTACTAACCTCCTTATAGAAAGGTAATGGACTCAGAGTGTTTGGACATGGCCAATGTGGGAATTCGTTTTTACTTGAATTTACTTTTTACTTGGCTATATATTTTTGTAACAGTTCTTTTTGCTTTCCTGTAGAGGAGGCAGGGGAGGAATGAGGAGGTGGGAGAGAGAATGTGAAACTGTGTGAAAATAAAATAAAACTGAATTTCCAAAAAGGACTCAGTCCTTCACATTAATGCCTTAAAGAGAAAGGAGTGTTCTTCAGGACCTAGCTCTGCAACAATTGTTGAAACAAGGAGTCATCCATAAGTAGTTCTGCATTTAGGTATAAAATTAATAGAACTAATGCTGGATAGAAGCTCAATCCAAGTTCACTATCCCCAGACATGGGGAATATGTTTCTGAAATGTTTTGAGGAAAATGTTTGTATTTTTGTTTTTTGCTATATCTTATATGCAAATTTTCTTTTGTAAAACCTGGTGGGTGGAGGTGATACTCAGTTCTTTTAAGGCATTGGGAATGTAATGGGGTGGATATAGAGCTTGTCCATCAGTAGATCTTTATACTTAGGACAGACAATATAAATGTACAAGTTGCGCTCAGAATTAAATAGGAAGAGAAGAATAAGTTGAATTTCCTTTAGGAAATTGCACTTCTCCTTTAATGACCCTAAATTTGTTTTAGAAACAAAGGTCCATTTTTAAAGATTAATATTATACCAGAATTGTTATAGGGCTACATGATATGGAACTGGATAATTGTTGAATAAAAAACAAGTACCAAGGGGCAGCTAGGTGGCGCAGTGGATAGAGCACCAGCCCTGAAGTCAGGAGGACCTGAGTTCAAATCTGATCTCAGACACTTAACATCTTAACATTCCCTAGCTGTGTGACCCTGGGCAAGTCACTTAACCCCAATTGCCTCAGCAAAAAAAAGCAAAAAAAACAAAACCCAGTACCATACAGCGGGCAATGGAGAGCAGGCTTAAATGTATAGCAAATAAAGAAGCTCAGAAATGTACAGATGTAAAGGATATCATCAGGGAAATGTATTATTGAAAAAGAAGATGGGCTGGTTCTATAGCAAGAGTGAGAAATAATAAGTGGACAGACTGTCTTTTCCAGTGGTATCCTAGCAACACCATGAGAAATCAGGAAAGGTCTCTAGCACATTGGGTGAATCCCCTATTTGGTGAATTAATGGGAAGATACAGACAAAAGACAAGACAGATTGGACAAGCAGTCTTTTCTCAGTCTCCATACTTCTCAAATTCTCTGCAATATTTGAAACTGAATCATCCTTGTGTGGATTTTCATGACTTTCTCTCTTTCTGTATCTTTCTGTTTCCATCTCTCTGTTTCTGTCTCTGCTTCTCTCAGTTTTCCTTCATGTTTGACTTCCTCCTCTCTGTTTCTTCTGTTGGATCATCATATGTGTGGTTTCCCCTAAGGTAAACCCAAGCCCCACCCAAGCCTTCTCTCTTCTTTCTCTGCTTTTCATCTCCTGATGACCTCATAATTGCCAATGACATTAATTATCATGTCTACACAAATGATTCAAAAATCTATTTTTCCATTTCTAGTCTCTCTCCTGAGTCCAGTCCCATAATCACTATATTTCTGCTTGACATTCCTATTGGTTGTATTCTGCTATTTATCTTGCTTTTACACTTAATTAAATTTGTTTGAATTAATTTAACTTCTGATTTAGTATGGTTAAAATCATATAGGGTTTCATGATCTATAGCTATGAATGGATATAAATGTATAGGGTATGAAGAGGCATCTGGTGTTTTACTGGATAGAGCATAGAACCTAGAGGCAAAAGAATCTGAATTCAAATGCAACTGTGTGACCTTGGGTAAATAAAAACCTCTGTTTGTCTCAGTTTCCTCAACTGTAAGAGAAGGATAATAATAGCACATCCTTTGCAGGGTTACTGTGAAGATTAAATAAATTAATATTTGTAAAAGTATTTAACACAGTGCCTGGCTTTAAATAGGTGCTTTAAAATGATTGTTTCTTATTATTGTTCTATAAGAAATCATCAGCAGGATTATCTCAGAGAGGCTTGGAGAGACTTACATTAATGGATGCTAAGTGAAATGAGCAGAACCAGGTTCATTTTATACAGCAGCAATAAGATTATATGATGATCAATTCTGATGGACATGGCTCTTTTCAACAATGAGATGATTCAGGCCAGCTCCAGTGATCTTATGATGAAGAGAATTATACCCAGAGAGAGGACTGTGGGAACTGAGGGTGGATCACAACATAACATTTTCATTCTTTTTGTTGTTGTTTGCTTCCATTTTATTTTCTTTCTCATTTTTCCCTTTTTTTCTTGTGCAGCAAGATCATTGTATAAATATATTGAATTTAAAATACATTTTTTTACCATGTTTAACATATATTGAATTACTTGCCATCAGGGGAGTGTGTAGAAGGAAGGAAGGAATTTGGAACACAAGGTTTTGCAAGGGTCAGTGTTGAAAAATTATCCATGCATATGTTTTGAAAATAAAGTTTAATAAGAAATAAAATAAAATCATTGTTCCTTTTCCTCTTCTCCTTTTTTGATTACAAGTTCATCAGTTGACTTCATTGTCTATTACATACAGGTACTCTGAGAATGATCACAGGTTTTCTCACTTAGCTTAAGTTCTTAGTTTCTTAGTTTCCCTTTCTATATTCATAATCATGCAAAAAAGGAAGATTTACAGAATTTTATTCCTGAGTTTCAAATATAAAATTATTTTGGTCATACAGCCAATACTGGAAAATATTTGCTAATGGTAAGAAAAAAGGAGCAATATTATAAGATGCTTTCAATGAGGATAAAAATGGCATTGAGTTTAGCTTCTGCACGGATGGTAAATTATTTAACTTGAAAAGGGCTACAAGCGAAGTTTAAAGTAGAGGGAGACTTGGTGTGCAACTTTTTGTTCACAGACAATTGTACAACTTCTGAGGTTGCAAAATGCAGTCCCTGAAGCTGAGATATAATTGTGTGTGAACTAATTTTTGGTTACTTGTGATAATTTTGACCTCACAATTAAAATGAAAAAAAATCACAGATTCTCTAGCAGCCAGCACTGCACCATTTATACCTGGAACCATTGGTTACAGCAGTTAGAGAAATCTTGAATGCTATGGTTAAATTCCCTTATCTTAGCAGCATATTTTCCAGGGATGTACATGTAAATGATGAGATTGACATGCACACTTTCAGAGCTAGCTCACTGTTCAGGAGGTTCCCAAACAAAAGGATAGGATAGAAGAAGCATTAGGTTGCCTACCAAACTGAAGGTCTATGGAGTCATTTGAGCTGCCTTCCTGGTTGTATGCCTGTGAAACCTGGACAGAATACCAGCATCATGCTAGGAAACTGAATCATTTCCATTTGGATTGTCTTGCAAAAATTCTGAAGAACACCTGGCAAAATAAGGTACCTGACAGGAAAATCCTTTTTTGAACTGAACTGCCAACATTCAAACTCTGCTGTAGAGTGCACAACTCCAATGATTTGGCCATGCAGTTCAAATGCTAAACATTTACCTAAAAGTATATATTACACACAAGGCAAGCACTCACACAAGGTCAGAAGAAGCAATATAAGGACACTAAAAATCTCTATGAAGAACCATGCACAGGGGAAACACTGACCCAGGACTGCCCAACCTGACATTCCTATATCCAAGAAGAGGTGTTTTATAAGCAAAGTGGAATTTTAGTCGTGCAAAAGATAGGAGCAAATTGAGACAACTCTACTCTAACAGTTTATATGGACTATTTGTGCCTGACCTGTGACAGAGCTTTCTGAGTTTGAATTGGTCTGATCAACCAGAGTAAAAACCAGTGTGCTCTGACATAGTGATGATTTTCGTCCTCTTTAAGCAGAAAGGACACTAACATGACATTATATTTCCTGCCTCCATGCTTTCACAGAAGTGCTTCTCCATGGAAGCTTCTTCTTCCTAACTTCCACCTCTGGCACAAGTCTGTCTTAATCTGTTCTAGTTATTAGCACTTTCTTTTTCTTGAAATTAATTTGCATATCTGAATATATTTAATATAATGAACTATGTGCATATTTTATAATGCTAAGGAAACATAAGGAACTTAAAATTAATAACTGATTTATTTCTGCCATTGTATCCTAGGGAACATAGAGACATATATAGCAAACATTTAATAAATGTTTGTTGAATTCAGTCAAGTAATTTGTTCCTTCTGACATATGTTTCATTTCTGAGTCACCAAGCTGAAGACTCCATAACCATATATGCTACTTCTCCCTAGTATCCTTCTACTAAGTGACAACAATGTCAGACTTCATATGCTACTTCTCTTCAACTCGCTATGCCCTGTTTCTTATCCTTAATTTAATGAGTTATGATTGTAATCATTCCAAATCCTCTTGTTCATCTCATCATAGGCTAAGTTTTGAGTCTAAACTTATAGTTCTTTTTATTTTTTTAAAACTTCCAAGATTTAAAAAATGTACAAGAGAGATGGAAGGAAGGAGAGAGGAAAGGAGGGAGGGAGAGAGGAGGGGAGGAAGGAAGGAAGAAAGGGAAAAAGGAAAGAAGACAGGAAGGAAGGAAGGAAGGAAGAAAGAAAGGAAGGGAGGAAGGAAAGGAAGGAGGGTGAAAAAGAGGAAAAGAAGGAAAAAAGGGAGGGAAGAATGGAGGGAGGGAGGAAGGGAAAAAAGGAGGGAAGGAGGAAGGAAAGAAAAGAGGGAGGTAGGGTGGTAGGGAGGGAAGGAAGGAAGAAAAGAAACTTTTAAAGCCTTGGTTCAGCACAGTTGCACTTAACTCTAGTTCCAACACTGGCAGGTCTGATCACCCCTGGTGCTTCAGAGGCTTGGGAAAAGGGATATTTTCATTAAAGACTGTTCTGAAGTTGGCACCTTTGGTGACAGAAATATCATTTGTCTATGGCTTGATTGAATTGAATGTTATCAAAAAAGGCAGTGGGCTACTGAAGACTGTTCACTTTGGAATAGCAAGCCTGGATATTCCATGTTGTTTCCCAGGTTACAGTTTGAGCAAAAAAGAATACATAACATCTGCAAATTGGAGGGTCCAACTGAGCAGGTCAATTCATAAATGGAGAATAAATATCAAAGAAGAAACTCCTATTTGACGTTACTTTTGTTCTTGGAAAAATGAATAATTTTGCTAAATTGTGGTAGATATTACTTTAAACTAAATATATATTTTAAACATTTTCTGTATCAAGGTTCAGATTGCTTCATGCTCTGACATTTAATTTTTTATTCTAGCTATAATTTGCCTGTGTAAAATGAAGCTGGTAACATTATAAAACAATAGTTGTTCCTTATACACTTTCCAACATCCCACCCAAACTGTCATATTTGTTTATCTCCTTAAAGGCTCATTCTAGATGCATCATTTTTAGCTGTAAATTTGGATTTCATGGAGAAAGTGGAGGAGAGTGGTTAAAGAGCTAAACTCAATGTCAAGAATACTTGGGTTCAAATATTGGCTCTGACACATGTTAGTTATGTGATAAAGAAGCAGCCACTGAAACTTTTTAGGATCCCAAATAGCCCCCTAAGGATATAATTTAAAGATACATTGCTAATATGCATTGGTAGAAATAATTTTCACTCTAGAAGTTCTGTGATAAAATCAGTATTTTAGTCATGTTCTCATATCAGCCACAGACCATTTTTGTTGGATAAAAGACCCTGCATATAGGGGATGGGGTGGGATGGATAATCATAGGAAGTACAGAAAAACATTTTGTGACAAATATCAAAAACTATCAGGGGTATAACTGTAATTTTTTTGCCCCAAGAATAAGCAAAATGAAATCATCTTTGATATTTTGTAACTGGAAGTGCAGCTATTCTACCAGTGGTGGGCAGAAAAGAAACTTTAACCAACTCTAGGCTAATTTGCCCCTCCTTAGGGAGATTATCAGTCCTTTGGTCAGTCCTATTTGATTAATACTGACCTGAATCTGGATACTCATACATTAAACAACTAAAACACAAAACTCCCAGTCTCAAGCAATCCAGAAACATGAGTCTTCCCAGTAGCAGGAATTACAGGTATGTGTCACCATATCTGTCTGTGATTTGTAATTAAAAAAAACACTATAAGCCACTTCTGCAGGCAGAGCCAAGATGTTGGAGTGAAACCAGAAATTTGCTTGAGCTCTTCCAATTTCCTTCACAAAACATATGAAACCAAGGCCCAGAAAAGATTCTGGAATAGCAGGACCCACAAAGAGATGGAATGAAACAGTTTTCCAGCTTATGATAAGTTGGAAGTTTGTTAAATGTCAGTCTCACTAGGTAAATGGAGAATGCAGCCCAGATCAGATAGTACTAGGCAAGCCAGTGGGATGGTTTTAATCACAACATGGATCAGCAACTGAAACCCCTCCTTCTTACCTCAATAGGATAGTAGCATAGCAGACAAGTTGAACACCCTTCAGTCCCATTACAAAAGGCAAATTGCCCACACAGAACTGTGAGCAAGTCAACAAAGACAAGGGACCTGGCTCTCAAGGCTAAATCTCAAAGAACACAAAAGCTCAAAGTGGCATAAGAAGCTTGAGACAGCACTATCTGTGCCCCAGAAGCATAATTCAAAAAGAATGAAAGGAAGAAAAGAAGGAAGAAAGAAAAGAGGAAGGAAGGAAAAAAGGAAAGAAGGAAGGAAAAAAAGGAGAGAGAGAGAGAAAGAAAAAGGGAGAAAGAAACAAAGAAAAAGTAATAAAGAAAGAAGGAAAAAACTTGACCATAAAAAGGCACTATGATGACAGGGAAGACTAAAACACCAACTCAGAAGAGGACTAAATACTTACATGTGAAATCTCAAAGGCAGATAAAGATAAAGATAGGTCTTAAGTCCAAAGAGCTTTCTTGGAAGAGCTCATAAAGAATTTTAAAAGTCACAAAGCTGGGAAAATTTTTTTATAGCCAGTATTTCTGACAAAGATCTCATTTCTAAAATAAATAAATCACTGTCAAATTTATAAGACTACAAGTCATTCCCCAAGATAAATGGCCAAAGGATATGAACAGACAATTTTCAGATAATGAAATTAAAGTTATTTATAGTTATATGAAAAAATGCTCTAAATCACTTTTGATTGAGAAATTCCAATTAAAACAACTGTGAAGCACCACCACACACCTCTCAGGTTGGCTAAGATGACAGAAAAAGATAATGATAAATGTTAGAGGGGGTGTGGGAAAATTGGGACAGCAATGTACTATTAATGGAGTTGTGAAATGATCCAACCAATCTCAAGAGCAATATGGAACTATGCCCAAAGGATTATAAAACTATATGTACCCTTTGGCTCAGCAATGCCATTACTGGTATGTATTCCAAGGAAATCATAAAGGAAGGAAAAGTACCTACATGTGTAGATATGTTTGTAGCAGCTCTTATTGTGGTAGCAAAGAATTGGAAAAGGAGTGCCTACCCATCAATTAGGGAATATCTGAACAATTTGTGGTACATGAAGGTAATGGAATATTATTGTTCTATAAAAAATGATGAACAAGCTCATTATAGAAAGGCCTGGAAAGATTTGCATGAACTGATGCTGAGCAAAACAAGCAGAATCAGAAATACATTGTACATAATTATAGCAAGAATGTGCAATGATTACCTATGAAAGGCTTGGTTCTTCTCAGTGTTTCAGTAATTCAAAGCAATCCCAATAGACTTTGGACAGAAAATGCTATCTGCATCCAGAAAAAGAACTAAGGAGACTGAATATAAATCAACACATGCTATGTTCACTTCTTTTTTGGTTTGTTTGTTTTTTAATCTCTTCCATGTTTTTTTTTCTCTTTTGCTCTGATTTTTCTCTCCCAACATGATTCATAAAGCAATATGTATCAAAAATAAACAAACTTACTACAATAAAATAATCACTTACCCAGCAAAAAAAATCATGTAATTTGAAACGAATAATAAAATTGAAAGTCAATGTGGGGGAAAAAAGGATTTTTAAAGTTAAATAAGAGAGGTAGAAGAAAAAGTAGGGAAAGAAAAAAGTATGCAAGAGAGAGCGAACAGTTTGGGAAAGGAATGACAAAAAATTGACTAAAGAAAACAATTTCTTAAAAATATAATTGGTTAAATGCAAAAAAATCCAATAAAAACACCTTGACAAGTATAATTAAAGAAATGGAAAAGAAAATACAAAAGTAACTGAAGAAAACCATACATTAAAAAATAAAATTGGGCAAGTAGAAACGAATTATTCTATAAGACATCAAGAATCTGTCAAACAAACTAAAAAGAATGAAAAAAAAACTAAAAAGAAAATGTAAAATACCTCATCATTGCAAAAACGGATCCAGAAGAGACAATATAAAAATTGTTGGGCTACTTGAAAGCCATGATAAAAAAGATAGCATTCAAGAGATCATCAAGAAAAACTGTCCTGATACAGTAGAACCAAAGGGAAAAATAGTCATTGAAAGAATCCATCAATCACCTCCAGAAAGTGATCCGGCAAGCAAAACCCCAAGAAACATTCTCAAGAAAAAAATACTACAGGCTGCAAGGAAAAAAACAAAAACAAAAACAATTTAAGTATGGAGAAGTCACAGTCAGTTTTACCAAGGGTTTGGCAGCTTTTACAATAAAAGATCAGAGGGTCTTATTCTAGAGGGCAAAGGACCTGAGATTACAACCAAGAAACAATCTGCTCAGCAAGATTGAACACAATCTTTCAGGATAGGAGATGGATCATCAATAAAATAGGAGACTTCCAATTATTTCTGATGAAAAGACCAGAATTAAACAGAAAAGTTATTTTTAAAATATAAGAATCAAGAGGAGCATAAACAGGAAAGGAAAAGATGTATTATGTAATGGTTAAATTTATGTCCATACATGAGAAGATGTTACTTGTAACTGTTGAGAACTATATCTTTAATTAGGGCAATTAGAAGAGGTTTACATAGACAGAGGTTGTGTATATAAATTGACTCTGATGTGATGACATTTTTTAAAAGGTTTAAGGGATGAAAAAAGGATTGTACTGGGAAAAGAGGAAATAGGAAGTAAAATGGGGTAAATTAGATCATATGAAAAGACACAAAAGGTCTACTACAATAGAGGAGAACAAGAAAGAGGGAAGGGTATTGTCTGAAGATTAATTTCATCAGATTTCCCTCAAAGAGGGAATGACATTCACCCTTATTTGGATAAAGAAACTTATCTTACTCTATAGGGAAGTAGGAGAAGAAAAGGGAAAGAAAAGGGATGGGCTAGATAGAAGACAAGGCAGAAACAGTAAGAAAAAAGGAATAAGAGAAGGGAGGAGAGAGGGCAAATTGAGGGCAGGGTGAGTCAGAAACAAAACACTATTAAGGAGGGACAAGGAGGAAAATGGAATGGAGGAAAACACACAGCTAGCAATCATAACCATGAATGTGCATGGGATGTTGTCTCCAAAAAACCCAGAAGTAGATAGAAGAATGAATTAATAACCAAAATTATCCAATATGCTGATTACAAGAAACACATGTGGAACAGAAAGATACACAGAGAATAAATGGAAAAGAAAGGAGCAGAACATACTATGCTTCAGCTGAAGCAAAAAAGCAAAACAAAACAAAACAAAACAAAACAGGAGTAGCAATCCTGATCCCAAATGAAGCAAAAGCAAAACCAGATCTAATTAAAAGACATAAGGAAAGAAGCTACAGAGGTACCATAGACAATGAAGTGGTATTGACAAACATATGCACCAAGTGGCACAGCATCCAAATTCTTAAAAGGAGAGGTTAAGTCAATTATAGGAAGAAATAGACAACAAAGCTATGCTAGTGGGGAAACCTCAACTTACCCCTCTCAAAATTAGATAAGTCTAACTACAGAATAAAAAAGAAGGAAATTAGGGAGGTTAATAGAATCTTAGATATGATAGACCTCTGGAGAAAACTGAATGGGGATAGAAAGGAACATGGCATCTACACAAAAATTGATCGTGCATTAGGGCATTAAAACCTTACAATCAAATGCAGAAAGGCAGCAATAGTAAATGCATTCTGTTTAGATCAGGATGCCATAAAAATTACATTCAATAAAGGGTCAGGGAAGGATAGACTAAAAACTAATTGGAAATTAAACAATCTAATCCTAAAGAAAGAATGGATCAAATATCAAATCTTAGAAATAATCAAAATTTCATTGAAGAGAATAACATAATGGAACAATAAAAACTTTATGGGATGCAATCAAAGCAGTTCTTAGGGGAAATTTTAGATTTCTAAGTGCTTACATGAATTAAATATATAAAAGACAAGATCAATGAATAGGGAATGCAATTAAAAAATCTAGAAAAAGAACAAATTGACCCCCCCACACAATTAAATACTAAATTAGAAATTCTAGAAATCAAAGAAGAAATTAATAAAACTGAAAGCAAGAAAATTAATGAATTAATAAATAAAACTAAGTTCAATAGTTTTATGAGGAAAACCCCAATAGATTAACTTTTTGCTAATTTAATAAGAAAAAAGGAAAGAAAACCAAATAAACAGTATCAAAAATGAAAATGGTGAACTTAGCACCAATGTAAAAGACATTAAAACAATAAGTAGGAGTTATTTTGCCCAACTGTATGCCAACAAACCTGGCAAGCTAATGAATATTTACAAAAATATAAATTGCCCAGATTAACAGAAGAGAAAATACATTATTTAAATGAATTCATTTTGGAAAAAAGAAATTGAACAAACTAGCAATGAACTCCCTAAAAAAAATCAAAACTCCACTGACAATATATTAGTGTCCTAGTTTTCCCATATCCCTTCCAACATTCATCATTATCTTTTCCCATCATTTTATTCAATATGATGAATGCGAAGAGGTGCCTCAGCATTGTATTGATTTTCATTTCTCTAATCAATAGTGATTTAGAACATTTTTTTCATGTGACTATAGATAGCTTTAAATTATTCGTCTGAAAATTGTCTGATCATATCTTTTGATCATTTATCATTTGGAGAATGGCTTGTATGCATATAAATTTGACTCAATTCTCTCATTGTTGTAGAAATAAGGCCTTTTCCAGGTCATCTGTTTTTCCAATGAGGTATTTTATACTTTCATTTTTTTCATTCTTTTTAGTTTGACTGATCTTGGTGTATTAGTTTCCATTTGCCTAGTTCTAGTTTTTAATGTATAATTTTCTTCAGTTAGCTTTGTATCTCCTTTTACATTTGATTAATTCTACTTTTTACAGTGTTGTTTTCTTATGTGGATTTTTTTTTATTTTCTATTTGGCCAATTGTATTTTTAAGTATTTTTTTCAGTCAATTCTTGTCCTTCCTTTCCCAAGATGGTGACTCTCTCTTGCATACCTGTCATTACTTTTCTCCCTCCTCTCCTCCCTTGTCCTCCCCTCTTTTTTTACTTTGTGATTTTTAAGGTCAAGTTCTGCTCCTGGGATACATGAGACTTTGCCCCAAGCTTCATGTGCAGTTTTGAGCCTTGGTTTTGAGCTCTTATGTTCGCTGTCTTGTTCATAGCATAAGGCAGCCCAAACTAGGCCTGTTGTTGCCTGGTTTCCCAGGCTGGAGATTTGTCTTCTGTGGTGGGACTGGAGGCTGCTCCACTAGTTTGCTCTGCTACTGAGCTAGGACTGAGGATCTTGGTTGCTGATCTGCTGTGATTAAGACCCTCTCATTGACTTTCCCATACCCTGTTTTAGCTGACTGAGCACCCATTTCAGTTTAGTGAGACTGACCTTTTTTGAAGTCCTTCAATCTATCTTGAGTTAGAAAATAGTTTCATTTTGTCTCTTTGTAATCTCTGTAGTTCCAAAATTTATTAATTTGGTTTCATATGGTTTTAAGGGAAGCTGGGAAAGCTCAAGCAGATTCCTGGCTTCACTCCTCAAGATAAAATCAAAATAGGTAAATGATTTACACAAAAAAGTGATATATAAGCAAATTAGGAGAGGAAGGGATAGTTTATTTGTGAGATTTTTGGAAAAGGAAAGAATTTATGAGCAAACAAGAACTAGAGAATATTATGAAATGCAAAATGAATAATTTTGTTTACATTAAATTAACAAAGATTTTGCACAAATAAAACCAATGCAGCCAAGATTAGGAGGGAAATAGAAAGTTAGAAAACAGGTAATATTTCTGACAAATGTCTCACTTCTAAAATATGTGAAGAATTCAGTCAAATTTATAAGAATACAAAACATTTCCCAAATTATAAATCGTCAAAGGATATGAGCAATTTTCAGATGATGAAATTAAAGCCATCTATAATCATATGAAAAAATTCTCTAAATAAATATTGATTATATATATTAAAATTAAAACATCTCTGAATCACCACCTTACAGCTATCAGATTGGCTAAGATAACAGGAAAAGATAATGACAAATGTTGGAGGGATGAGGGAAAACAAGGACATTAATGCACTTTTTGACAGAATTGTGAACTAATCCAACCAATTTGGAAAGCAATTTGGAACCATGCCTAAAGGGCTATAAAACTGTGCTTACCTTTTGATCTAGCAGTACCACCACTGAGTCTGTAATCTCAAAGACATTATAAAAGAGGGGAAAACATCACATGTGCAAAAATGTTTGAAGCAGCTCTTTCTGTGATGTCAAACAACTGGAAAATGAATAAATGCCCATCAATTGGGGAATGGCTGAATAAGCTATGGTATATGAATGTAATGGAATTCATTCTCTAAAACATGATGAACAGTCTGATTTCAGAAAAGCCGGGAAAGACTTATGTGATCCAGCAGTGAGTGAAGTAAGTAGAACCAGAAAAACAGGAATAACAACAAGAAACTTGTTTGATGATCAGCTTAGATAGATTTAGCTCTTCTCAGCAATTCAGTGATCCAAGGCAATTTCAAATGGATAGAAAATGTCATCTGCATCTAGAGAGAGAACTATAAAAACTCAATGCAGATCAAAACATATTATTTTCACTTTTTTTTTGCTTTTTTAAAATTTCTTGTGGTCTTTCTTTTTTCTGACTTTTCTTTCCCAACTTGACTCATATAGAAATATTTTAAAAATTAATATGCATGTATAATCTAAAAAATTAATTTAAATGATATTTTTTAAAAAGCCTTCAAACTATTACAGAAATATCTATTACATTACTTTTTCCTCATTTTTTCTTCTTTTCTTTTTCTTTCTTCCTTTTCTCTTTTCTTTCTTCCTTTTCTTCTTTCTTTCTTTTTTCTTCATTTTTTTGTTTTTAGAATGTATTACTTTGAACAAGGTGGGAACATAAATTTACATAGTTACATATGTTAATATAAGAATTATCCAAAAAAAGCAATGATAGCCACAAAAACTCAATATGACTTAAAAATAATTGTGCTTATTGTGACCACATCAAGAATTGAATTGCAAGCTTTTCCTACACAGAGGGATACTTTCAAGGTGATTTGGTCAAATACAAATTATCCTATATATGTCTTGTTTGTATGTAGTAATTTGCATATTGCCTCCCCATTTAATTGTATATTCTTTGAGGGAAAGAATTTTTTTTGTTTTGTTCTTGCCAGTTTTTTGGTATAGCCAGCACTTTGTTTAATGACTAGTACCAAGTAAGAGCTCAATAAACCCTTGTTAATTTGACTTGATATCATGATCATATTTTGGTAGAGGGAATTTTATTATCTTTTTTGATTTGTTTATGTAAATAAATTATCTTTTGGAAACAAGGGGATAAAATTCAGGAAAATCATATTTTCTTGATTAAGAAAGAACTTTAAATGTATGCTGATATTCATTAAAAGAGAAAAAAGAGCAAACTGCATATTGAAATACATAAAACTAGTTTAGTTGAGCAGAAGGGGTGATGTAGATAAGAAGAGCTCTTCAGATACAAGAACTGATAGGGGATCAGAAGCCACCGTCAAGGGGAAATCAGGGAAATGCTAGGTCAAATAAGTATTTCCTTGATATATAGCCATGAAGAGCAGGGGAACAATAATTTTGTTTGAGTATTGTTTGAATGAATTATTTTTACTAAGTACATGGTAAGCTTTCATTTTTGTGCTATTGATGGAGTGCTGTCAACAACAAATGAAAACATTTTAAAATTCCCTAATGTTTTGAAATAATTATTTTAGAATTCTCCTCTAGATTTTGATGTCCTACAACAAAGTTCCCAGTCATCACACCCTAGTTATAGCTCTGGGAACCCATTAATTCATGTTTAAAAATAATTTATAGCACTAACTTCAAATATGTGAAATGTGTATTAGCATTATTCAGTAAAAGAATGCTGTATTTGGAATCACAGAACATAACTTCAAATCCCTGTGCTGTTACTTTTTACTTATATGACCTGTAGCAATTCACTTAACATTTCTAACTTAATTTCCTCTTCTTTAAATAGGAAGCTGGCCAAGATAATCTCTAATTCCCCTTTCATTTTTAGATCAGTGATTTATATTTGGGATGAGGAAGAATTTTCTGCATGACCTAAAACAGAGGTTCTTAACCTAGAGTTGGTGTACTTGTTTGGTTTTTAAAAACTGACAATTATATTTCAATATTATTGGTTCCCTTATCTTTATTTTGGTTTATGTATTTATGTATGGATTTATTTTTTGCTTTTTGCTGAGGCAATTGAGGTTAAGTGACTTGCCCAGGGTCACACAGCTAGGGAATGTTAAGTGACTGAGACTAGATTTGAACTCAGGTCCTCCTGACTTCAGGGCTGGTGCTCTATCCTCTATGCCATCTAGCTGCCCCTATTTATTTAAAATATTATTCTGAAAAAAAGAGACTCATAGGCTCATTGACTACATTGCCAAGTGGGTCCCAGAAACAAAACAAAACAAAAAACTTCAGAATCCTTTATCTTAGGATACCTTTGCTCATTACATAATATAATATGATTTTATGCTCAGTATATTATGATATATAAAATAATGATGAAGGACATTCCAGCTCCCTTTCTCTATAGAGGCTAGTTAGTAAAATGATCTTATTATTGGATAAAAAGACAAGAAAATTTGAGTTTTGGCCCATTTTATGACTATTAACTAACAACTATTTCACTTTCAGTTTAATGTTCCAAACAAATGATATGGTTTAAGTAATCTCACATTTAATTTTCAATTCCAAAATACCATTATTTTAGATTCATGATATCATATTAACACAGTGGAGAGGGGCTGAAAAGTAATAATTTTACCTTTAGAAAAAAAAAACTTTCTCATTGACTAAAAGTTAACTGATTATTGTATATTTCAGAGGGAATTGTAGAAGCATAACAAGTCAGCCAAAAGGCCACAGGTGTCAAATATCTAGTAAGGTTCCAAAGGATAAGCTTATTTTCTTTCTCATAAAGCCGTGACCTATGGCAAATCTCAATATATGATAAGAACATTCAAAACATATAAATATGAATTTAACAAAATTTTTAAAGCAAAATTGTTAGATATAACAATATATCACCAAAGAGTATACTCAGATACTATGAGAAAGAATATTCATGTGCTGTTCAAATTATACCAGTGCATATTCATATATAAATATTGCATATTTATTCATGTATATAAAGTATATGCTAAATATTATGAGAAATAATACTTGTGATGTGATACTCAATTATACCAGGGTATATTCATGCATAAACCTTTCTTTTGAAATTTCAATCTAAAATTGGTTTGTATTACATTTGCATTGCAATCCTCCTAGATTTCAAGGTGCAAACCCTTGAGTCACTTATAAATGTGTATAGCCATATAATATTGTCATTTAGATAAATCAATTGAACTGCATTTGCTTTCAGACTCATGTCTTTCAAAATATTCAGAAATGAAATTATTTTGAAGGATAAAATTTCAGATTTTTTCTGATATTTTTATTAAAGCATGTGCTTAAAAACAAATCCTGCACAATTCTTATAATACAATGCCTTATTGTTGCATGGAGATGAACTTGGGTTGTTCATGGTTCTGCCAGCAAAAGAAAAACTTTGGCAAATTGTACCAAGCTGGAAAAGGACTGCAGATAGTCTTGGCAACAACTTGTGTCTGCTTTCTGAGGGTCAGGACAGATAAATACAGACAGGATCATCACCAATATGCTGACTAATTGGTGATGAATTCTTTGTCTGTAAATTCATGAAATAGAAAAAAATAGAAGATGGTTTTCAATCCTCCTTTTAATTTCTATTTTATGATGCTAATGTGAAGAAAGGTACAGCTAATAGACATCCAATCAACATTAGGCTATTTGTACTCTAATTTTAAGCCTCTTAATCAGTGGCCAATATGTGGACATACTAATAAGGCAAAGGTTCTTAACTTTTTCTGTCATAGATCCCTCTGGGAAACTGGTAATATGTATGGATCCTTTTCAGAACAATCATTTTTAAAGAATAAAATTAAAATAAATTAAAATAAGGCACAGGGGATCATAATAGAAGACAATTATATTGAAATGAAGTTATATTCTTTCCCATCTAACTTAAAGGATCCCATGAAATCAATATCTTTTGGGATCCATGGACACTAAGCTAAGAACCCTCATAGTAGAAGAACTAAATCATAGAAATATTGATGTTTTTGTTATTAAAGAAATGAGAAAAATGAAATTGTAGCTAAATGAAAGAATGCTTCACAATTTCTCCTTAGAAAGATATTTAAAGTTGTTGATAGAACTGGTTTCATCACAAGTTCAACATACACAAAACACATCATTTCATGAGATACTTAATCATTTTATATTGTGCTCATTGACAAAAATCTGCCAGAAAATGCCACCAGGAAAAGTGCATGCAGGCAAAAGTTGAGGCAGAAGAAAATTTATAGAAAACTCAATAAGATTCCTTAAATTTTATCAGCATTTATAAGATAGCATTTTTTTTTGCAAGATTAGGTATAGGGTATAATAGTAATAACTATGGAAAACATGGCACAGGAGTAATAAACAAAAAGGTTAAATCTTGTAGATGCCATCATATAGAAGTATTATATTTATATATAATTAATATTTTTTTCAAGAAGAAAATCACAAAGTGATAATCATGACGAACATCACACATAGTGGATATTTCATTTCATCAAAAATGAAACTGATTATATTTGGATGGACAAAAAAAGAAATGGAAATCATTCTTTGTATTCATCTTCCACTTTGAAGGGAATTTTTCCTTGTGAGGATAAAGAATTGATTTGGAAGCTGAGCAGAGGAGAGACAAAAAGACAGAAGTTTCTAATCAGATAGAATAATTTAAGAATTTAAAATCATGAAGATGTCATAGTGTAGATTCATACTAAGACTTAAAAAAGAGTAGGGATACATATGACCTATGATGCCGTGGTGGTTAATGAGATATTGAAATATATTAAAGTTCCCAAAGGATAGGGATGTATGGTCAGGTAGAAAGAAATACAGTGTGTTTCAGCTAGCCTCTGAGCTTCTTGAGATGAGGAGAATGGCCTAAAAGCAAGTATATGACAATAAGAAAAATATGGATAGAATGACACAGATGAATGAAATAAATCTCAAAGGAAAAGCTGTTGTAAAGCCGGAGAGTAGCAACTGGGAAGAAGGAACATTCAAACTTCTTCAGAATGTCAAGAGTCATAAGAAAGGGAGCAATCAGGATACAAAGGATGGCTTCCTCTTCCGTAGAGCCAAGTTCCATTAGCAAAAGATGATGAAAGAATATCTGAAAAAAGATCTAAGATGAAGGGAGTGTGTTCATCAAAGAGTGGCTCTTGTAATGAAAGAAAACTACTTTAGGGGGATAGGGCTTCAGCATTTAAAGTGTGTTCTTTCTCCAAACACCGGACATCTGGGGTTGACATTGTAGGGAGGTTTGATTGATTGTCAAATTTAGGAAGTTCTAGTTAATTATGTTCCTAAGAGACTAGAAAGACTTCACAGGCTGGACCAACTTTTTAGTTGTCATAGTCAAGTCAGGAGGGAGAGTAGACAAGCAAAGATATTCATGGTGACTCATATGGCTGTATTTTGAGGTCCTCAATTCCAAGGAAAATGTCTAAATCCTAATTTTTTTCTCTAGTAGAGCTAGCTCTTCCTTTTGTGGTCGCATAGTAAGAAAAAGCAGCAGTATCCGAGTCTACAAAGATGTTCATGGTGATTCATAGAGGGGTGTGATGACTTTATCCTGGCAACATTATTTGGTTACTCTTTGATTTACACAATAGTAAGTAGCTTCCACATTCATGATCACGTGAGAAGTGGAGGTGTAGATTAGCTTCAAAATTCCCAAAGATGTCAGCAACGGCCCACCATTAGCATCATTCATCTTTTTTTTCCTGCCTCATATACCTTCTTTCCTCCATTAACTCTTTTTTAAAAACTACTTTCCTCAAATTTTCATTAAATTACATATAAGGAGGATCTCAAAATGAGGGGCAAAGTTAGATGGGATCGGGTTTTCAGATAGGAAGACTGATCTTCAGCCTCAGTGTAAGGCTCCATACATAGCCACAGTTTACAATATGTTCAGGCAAAGAGGAAATTCAGATCTGAATATGTAGGCCTTGTCCATCTTCCCAAAGGATGGTATTTGGAGGTAATTCTCAAATATGATTGTTTCCCAAAGATCTCAGTATAAACCTTCTAAATTAGAACCCTGGAAACAATCTTGGGTCTGAACTACTAATCTAAGCTTGAATCTCCACTCTGACATTTAACATCACAAATTTAGATATAGAAGGAGCTTTAGGTCAATCTTCCTTATATCATTTCACACATGAGAAAATGGCATTAAATGATTTGCCCTATTTGAGGCAGTTTCATGGCATAGTAGAGAGAGCCCAAGAATTAAAGTTGGAAGACAAGTTCAAATCCAACCTCAGACACTTATCTAATTGTGTAACTCTAAGCAAGTCATGCAACTACTGTTTGATTTATAAAATGAGGATAATAATAACACCTACCTCATAGGGTTGTTATAAACATCAAATATGATAATATCTATAACACATTTTATAAACCTTCAAGTGTTTTATAAATGCTAGTTATTATTATTAGGTAACATATATAATGAAATGTAACAGATCTTGAATTCAAACCTCTTCGTCTGACTTTAAATCTAGTATTTTTATACCAGTATCACAATAGGCAAGTGATTTAATCTTCTAATACTCAATTTCCTTCTTTGTAAAGTGAAGGTAACAATACTTGATCTACATCCATTATGGGAGCAACTAGGAATAATGGAATTCAACTATGGCCTCAAATTCTGATTAAATCACTTAACTCTGTCTGCCTCAGTTTCCTCATCTGTAAAATGAACTGAAGAAAAAAAAATGGCAAACTACTCTATCTTAGTGAAGAAAACCCCAAGTAAGGTCACAAAGAATTTCACACAACTGAAATGACTAACCAACAGCAAAATGTCCCTTATAGATTGGTTCTGAGGAAATTATTTTTTTAAAAACAACATTGATATTAATAATTTTTTTGCCTATTTTATTTTTAATATGATTTATTTAATTTAAAGTTTTATCAATCTTAAACCAACCCTGCATTTCAGGTATGAATTCAAGTTGGTCATAACATATAATACTTATTACATGTTATTTTGATCACTTTGCTAATGTTTTAAAAAATTCTTTCTTTTTCCCCACTTAATAGTTTTAAAAAATTTTTCCCAATTACATGTAAAGATAGTTTTTGACATTTACTTTTATAAGATTATGATTTCCATTTTTTCTCCCTCCCTTCCTTACATCACCCATCCCCAAGATGGTAAGCATCTGATATAGATTATACATGTATATTCATATTAGACATATTTCCACATTAGTTGTGTTGTGAAAGAAGAATCAACAAAAGGGAATAACTACAAGAAAGACAGAAGAAAAAAGTAAAAATAATATGATTTGATCTGCATTCAGAGTCCATAATTTTTTCTCTAGATGTGAATGGCATTTTTCCATCATGAGTCTTTTGGAATTGTCTTAGATCATTGTATTGCTGAGAAGAGCTAAGTCTATTATAGTTGATCATCACACAATTTTGCTGTTACTGTATACAATGTTTTTCTTGTTATGTTTACTTCCCTCAGCATCAGACCATGTAAATCTTTCCATATTTTTCTGAAGTTTGTCAGCTCATTATTTCTTACAGTATTTCACTACTTTCATATACCACAATTTGTTCACTTATTCCACTGCTGATGGGCATCCCCATAATTTCCAATTATTTGTCACCACAAAAAGAATTGCTGTAAATATTTTTGAACATGTGAGTTTTTTTTCCTTTTTTTTATCATCTGGGATACAGATCTCATAGTGGTATTGCTGGATCAGCACAGCCCTATAGCACTTTGGGCATATTTCTATATTGCTTTCCACAATGGTTGTATCAGTTAACAGCTCCACCAGCAATGCATTAGTGTTCCAATTTTCCTGCATCTTCCCCAACATTTATCATTTTCTTTTTCTGTCATATTAGCCAGTTTGATAGGTATGAGGTGGCACATGAGTTGGTTTAATGTGTGTTTCTCTAGTCAATTGTCATTTGGAACATTTTTTTTTCACATGACTAAATAGCTTCAATTTCTTCATCTGAAAACTTCCTGTTACCATTTACCATTTTTTTTACAATTTACCATCCTTTTACTATTTATTACTTGGGGAATGACTTGTATTTTTATAAATTTGGTTCAGTTCTCTCTATATTAGAGAAAGGAGGCTTTTATCAGAAGCACTGACTAAAAATTATTTCCCAGGTTTCTACTGAGGAAAGTCCTTTCTAAACCACAGATCACAATATGTGTGGGATATTAATTTCTAATTAAATAGGTTATCTATGCAGCAATGATTCATGTTATTATTATTATTATTATTTTGCTGAGGCAATTGGAATTAAGTGACTTGCCCAGGGTCACACAGCTAGGAAGTGTTAAGTGTCTGAGACCATTTTTGAACTCAGGTCCTCCTGACTTCAGGGCTGGTGCTCTATCCACTGCACCAATTAGCTGCCTTCTCATGTTTTATTATTATAATAATCGTATCCTATCATATTCCTGATTTTACATCAAGAGAAAGGTGTCATGAAGACCTGGATTCAAATTCAGCCTCAAATGCTTATTATCTCTCATTTAACCTATTTGCCTCAGTTTCCTCACCTAAAATGATAATAATAATAATAGATCCTATCTTTCAGAATTGTTGTGAAATTAAAATGAGATATAATTTGTAAAAAAAAAACCTATTTATATGGATTCTAACTATAATTGTAAGTGCCTGAAATAGTATTTGTACCTAGGTCAGTATCCTTTCCATTGTACTACCTGTCTACCAAGGACCCCATGATCTCAGAAGAATTAAAATTAAAATTGCAGGGCAATGAAAAATCATATGGTGGTTCAAGTCACATGTTTCATAATATTAAAGATAACTTGAATGTCAATAGCATAAAATGTACAATCAACCAACTGGATAACTTGGAGAAGAGAAAGGATAACTATGAAGGATGAATGAGGGACAAAAGATGGAGAGTCCAAGAGTTACACTGGTAGCCCTGAGAAATTAAAAGAACTAGAGGCACAGTAAGGCCCCTAGCACATAGTAGGTCCTGGTAGAATTTTGGGGTTTTATTAATAAAAAGATTTGATGGAGGCAAAAGCCTAGGAGACACAGCAGAAAAAGCACTGCCTCTCAAGTTGGAGGTCCTGCCTCTAAAACTGATTATTCAAATGATTTCAGGCTTTTTCAGTTACCCTCTCTAGATCTGTGTCCTCATTTGTAAAATGAAGGGATTGGATCAAATAGCTTTGGATGCTCTTGATAGCTCAAAATGGAGGAAGAGTTGTGATCTGAACAAGAAGGTAGAAATATGGACATTGCCAAGGTCACAGATCTTTCTTATCAGCTAAGCATGTCTTGTAGCGCTTGACTGTTCTGTAAGCATATTTGTATATTGAAGGGTTTTTGTTTGCTGTTGTTGGCGTTTTTTTTTATTCTAAATAATCTCAATCCTGAGTTTCAAGGGATAACTGATTGTTTTCCTTTGGCACAAAGCCTGAAAAAATGAATAGATTGGGGATTTTACTTTGACCCTTACTAGAATTAAATTTTCTTTGACTGCATCATTCCTGAATGCAGGTAACTGTGATATTAAGCAGACTGAGCGTTCAGAATCTTAGCTGTGCAGAAATGAGAAAGCAGGGCTCAACTTCATTTGACATAACTTAAGACTTGA
>JAJPUD010009363.1:51786-73573 GCA_023553655.1 Myrmecobius fasciatus | reverse complement strand
GCATTCATGTCCTCAGTTGTTTTAAAATAGTTTGTACATAATGATTAAAATAATCATTGACTGCAAATATTTCCTCTTCCATATTTACCACTATGAAAAAAAAGTGACATTGTACAATGTTTCTAGAAAAAATAAAAATTTATCTTGATATTTAAAACTTTTTAGACTGGTTCTATTTACCTGGGTGGCATAAAGAACTAGATTTAAAAGTCAAGAAAACCCAAGTCCAAATCATGCCTTAGACAATTAATTGGCTATGTGATTCTGAACTTAACCTTTCTCACTCTCAGTTTTATAATCTATAAAATGAAGGTAATAACATTACAGGAATGTTGTGAGGAGCAAATGAAATAATATCTGCAAAGTGCCACATAGATATTAGCTAACATTATTATTAACTTTCAGATTCATTTTATATTCAAGCCCTTCATGTCCTCAACATTCTAGCCAAACGGGTCAGCTTATTGTTCCCTAAACTAGGTATTTATTTCTTACTTTTGTACATTTTCATAAACTGTCACAAATGCCTGGAATTCATTCCTTGTTCTCTCCCCTCTTAAGAACTTTAGATTCCTTTCAGGTTCAACTCAGGTCACTCTTCTTAGAGAAAGCCTTTTCTGGGTCCCTTAATAGCTAACACATCCTCCCACCTCAAATCATCTTGTACTTATTTGTATGCATGTTATATAGAGTGCGTCAAAACCTGGGATGCTTATTGCTGATCACACACCCATATAAATAAAGGCAGGAAAACATATGGGCATAGGAAATAGAATGTTGTGTGTAAGAAACAGCAAGAAGACCATTTTGATTGGATCACAGAGTGTGTTAATAATAATAAGCCTTGAAAGGTAGGTTGGAGGCAGATTGGGAAGAACGCGGTACAGTGGAAAGAACACTAATTTTGGAATAAAAGGATCTGGATTCAAATCCCAAATCTGCTACCTACTCCTTATGTGATCTTGGTCAAATCATTTAATCTGCAGTTAATTTATCTGATATATGAAATACTTAAATTTTCTATGATTCTTTGATACAGCCTCAGACACTTAGTATGTGTGTGACCTTGAGAAAAACATTTGAGCTTTATTTGCTTCAGTTCCTTCAAATATAAAATTGGGATAATAATGGCACTTGCTTCCCAAGATTATTCCAAAGATCAAATCAGATATTTGCAAAGTGCCAGCCATAAAATAGGTACCATATGTAAATGTTAGCTATTATTATGTTATGATTAAATGTCAGACAGAAAAATTTGTTCTCATCCTAAAAGTTTTGATCTAAAGGAACCATCAGAATTTGTTGGTAGAGGAATAACATCAAACCTGTGTTTTAGGAATATCAGTATGATACCTGTGTGGAGAATGGGCCGTAATGGGGAAAGCCTAAGACAAGGAGAACAATTAGGATACCCCAGTAGTGGTTAAGGTGAAGACAACCTAAACTAAAATGGTGACCATCAAAGCAGAGATAAGGGGGATAGATTTGAGAGATGTTGTGAAAGAATTGAAAAAAAAAAAACTTAGTAACTGATTAAATATGAGGAATGAGGCAGAGTGAGGAGTTGAAGTTTACTTCAAGATGACTAACCTAGTTTACTGGAAAGATATTGTTGTCCTTAACAGAAATAGGGAAATTTAGAAAAGGAATGAGTTTGGGAGGAAAGAGAATGATTGACTTTTATTTTGGACGTGTTTAGTTAGACGATATAAGGTTGGAATATTGCATTGGTATAGGAAATGATGAATTAGATAAATATGGAAAGATGTGGACTTACAAAGGAAGATATTAATTTTGTATCCTGCATCTTTACTAAAGTTGTGGATTATTTCTAATAGTTTTTTAGTTGATTCTCTAGTGTTCTCTAGGTATGCCATTATATCATCTGCAAAGAGTGAAAATTTGGTTGGTTTCCCCATGACCTACTCTGATCACTTTAATCTCTTTTTCTTCTCTTATTGCCAAAGCTAGCATTTGTAATACAATATTGAATAGTAATGATGATAGTGGGCAACCTTGTTTCATTCCTGATCTTATTGGGAATGGTTCCAGTTTATCACCATTACATATGATGATAGCTGATGGTTTTAAATAGATGCCACTGACTATTTTAAGGAAAAGTCTATTTATTCCTATATTCTCTGGTGTTTTTAATAGGAATGGATGTTGGATTTTATCAAATGCTCTTTCTACATTTATTGAGATAATCATATGTTTTTTGTTAATTTGGTTATTGATATAGTCAATTATGCTAATAATTTTTTTAATATTGAATCAGCCCTGCATTCCTGGTAAAAATCCTACTTTGTCATTGTGTATTGTTCTGGGGATGATTTTTTGTAATCTCTTTGCTAATATTTTACTTAAGATTTTTCCATCAATATTCATTAAGGACATTGGTCTATAATTTTCTTTCTCTGTTTTCATCCTACCTAGTTTAGTGATTTTAGATATTTTTATATATATGTATGTATATATATGCATATTCACACTTGTGGGTATATGTGTATATATAATCTTTGTATATATGAAGACATATCTTCATGAAGTTATATATACAAATATATCTTCATATACCTTCATGAAGATATGTATGAAAGTATGTAGGTATGTATATATGTATATGTCCATGCTTAAATGTAGTGGGGGGGGGGGAGAAAAGTGGAAAAAAGAATAAAATAAAAAGTGAAGAGCAGAGAAGAAAAGAAAACCTAGAAGGTAGCAGAGAAAAGATGCACAACTCTGAACATAATGTACAGTATTTATTATATAGACTTTCTTGAAATGGAAATTTATTGCTTTATATTTGAATCCTTTCTTATGTATTCCTGTGTACACAGAAATTTTTTTCTTTTTCCCTTTTTTAGAATAAATTAAAAAAATGAGAAAATTGAAAAAAAAAACTGACCCAGAAAACAGGTCAAGAAGAAATATGGTAGAGTGAAAAGGAGCAGAAAGAAAAAATCATTAATTAAATGCTTTCTATAGGTAACAAACATAAGAAGCAAAGACCATCCTTACCTCTAAGGAGCTTACATTCTGAGGAAGACAATACACAAAGGGTTAGGGTGCTTTGGTATTGAAATCTACTGGACTAGTGAGAAGGAGCTTAGAGGAATAGATTGACACGCATCAGCCAGAAACAATAGCAGAGTTGATTTGATCAGGATTTATAGTTCCAGAACTTGGGGGTGGAGAAATGGGAAGGTACTTGTCTGGTGAGGTTGTGAAGGAGAAAGCTAGAGAACTAAAAGTTAAGTGAAACTAACTAGGACTTTTTATAAAGAGCAATAACCAGAGAGCAGGTCCCATGGTAGAGGTTTCTCCGAAGTGAGAATTCAGCTAACAATATGGGGGAGATAGTTGTAGAGTCTAGGGGAAAGTAAAGCATGCCTGCTGCCTTTTCTGAAGTAGTGCAGAGAAGCTCATCTCTCTCACAATTACTTCAGCAAGAATGAAAAAAACATGAACACCATACTGAGTGAATGATGATCAAGAAATCCAAGAGATGCCCACAGTAAGTGCATTTTGCCAGCACAAATGCACATAAAGAAATAATCAGAAGTCTGTGGGAATTTAGTAAGAAATCCAGTTAGAAAATCTTGACCTGGAGAATTTCAAGGGAATTAATGAAAAAAAAAATGCACATGAGGGTGGTCTAGCTGTGCCAGATCTAAAACTATATTATAAAGCAGTGGTCACCAAAACCATTTGGTACTGGCTAAGAAATAGAGTAGTGGATCAGTGGAATAGGTTAGGTTCACAGGACAAAATACTCAATGACAATAGTAATCTAGTGTTTGATAAACCCAAAGACCTCAGTTTTTGGGATAAAAACTCACTATTTGACAAAAACTGCTGGGATTATTGGAAACTAGTATGGAATAAATTAGGCATTGACCCACACCTAATACCATATACCAAGATAAGGTCAAAATGGATTCATGATCTAGGCATAAAGAATATTATAAACAAATTAGAACAATGTAGGATGGTTTACCTCTCAGACCTGTGGAGGAGAAAGGAATTTGTGACCAAAGAAGAACTAGAGATCATCATTAATCACAAAATAGAGAAGTTTGACTATATCAAGTTAAAAAGTTTTTGTACAAACAAAATGAATGCAGACAAGATTAGAAGGGGAGCAGTAAACTGGGAAAATATTTTTACATCCAAAGGTTCTGATAAAGGCCTCATTTCTAAAATATATAGAGAATTGACTCAAATATATAAGAACTCAAGCCATTCTCCAATTGATAAATGGTCAAAAGATATGAACAGACAATTTTCAGATGAAGAAATTGAAACTATTTCTGGTCACATGAAAAAGTGCTCCAAATCACTATTGATCAGAGAAAAGCAAATTAAGACAACTCTGAGATACCACTACACACCTGTCAGATTGGCTAAAATGACAGGAAATGATAATGACGAATGTTGGAGGGGATGTGGGAAAACTGGGACACTGATACATTGTTGGTGGAACTGTGAACGGATCCAACCATTCTGGAGAGCAATCTGGAACTATGCTCAAAAAGTTATCAAACTGTGCATACCATTTGACTCAGCAGTGTTTCTACTGGGCCTATATCCCAAAGAGATTTTAAAGGAGGGAAAGGGACCCACATGTGCAAAAATGTTTGTGGCAGCCCTTTTTGTAGTGGCAAGAAACTGGAAATTGAAAGGATGCCCATCAATTGGAGAATGGCTGAATAAATTATGGTATATGAATGTTATGGAATATTATTGTTCTATAAGAAATGACCAGCAGGAGGATTTCAGAGAGGCCTGGAGAGACTTGCATGAACTGATGCTGAGTGAAATGAGCAGAACCAGGAGAACATTATACACAGCCACAAGACTATACGATGATCAATTCTGATGGACATGGTTCTCTTCAACAATGATGTGATTCAAACCAGTTCCTATTGTTCATCGATGAAGATTGTCAAATACATCCAGAGAGAGGCCTGTGGGAACTGAGTACGGACCACAACACAGCATTTTAATGCTTTCTGTGAATATTTCCATGCATTTTGTTTTCCTTCTTAGGTTGTTTTTTTCTTCTTCTCTTTCTAGATCTGATGTTTCTTGTGCAGTAAGATAACTGTATAGATATGTATACATGCATTGGATTTGTTATATAATTTATCATATTTAGCATGTATTAGATTACCTGTCATCTAGGGATGGGGCGTGGGGGGAAGGAGGGGAAAAGCTTGGGGAAAAAAAAAGTTTTTTACAAAGGTCAATGTAGAATAATCACTCATATGTTTTGTAAATAAAAAGCTTTTAATAAAAAAAAAAAAAAGAAAGAAAATCTTAACCTGGGAGTATGAAAGCCATCCAGCATACAGAGCAGAGGCAAGTCAGGGAGATCTGGAGCCCAAAGCTGTATTACCCTGGCTCTGAACTGGGGTGAGTTGATAGTCTGAAAGGGTCAGACCAAAAGGGAAATGATTAGGTCCTGCCCTGAATCAGACCCTATTGGTACAATACACTGTGCAGAGGAAGAAGTAGCAGGACCCCACACAACATGATCAAGACAAACAAGGCCCTATCATTCCTTCCAAAATGAAGAAAAGTCTGGATTTGATGCAGCATCCCAATTCAATAAGTAAACCTGGAAACATGAGTAAAATAAATGAAACATAGTTATTATTATTTCTTGAGAATAAGTCTCCCTATCTTAGATTAAATATGTGATTATCACTTGTGAGTCTGATCCCAATAGTAATTAGGATAGAAGTTGTATAACTCCTCTCTTTTCCAACTTGACTATTTCATCCCTTCTTAATTAGCTTGGTAGTCCTTAAGTCCTAGGGACTAGCTGTATTTGTGGTGGACTTAGTGGATCAACTTTAATCTTACTGCAATTCAGAATTTCCAAATTCTAGTGATCCATCTGCCTTAGCCTACCCCACAGTAGGAAGGACTATGGGAATGTGCAATCATATCTAGATAAAACAAAAGTATTAAAAAATATTATCAAATTAGATATACCTAGTCACAAACTCAGAAGAGAATAATTTTACCTAATCTACAAACAACACAAATAAAATCATGGATTTCCACGATCTACTAGAATTCATAGTATAAAGCAAGAATAAAACAAAAAAAATGAAGAAAAATCATAAATAAAAACTGCCCAGATTTATTAGATCTGAAGGGCAATTGAAACTACAAAGAATTTTTTGGTCAACTTCTAAAAGAAACCTCAAAATCAAAACTCCCAGAAAAAATCTTGAGCTTCTGGGTGAAAGAAAAAATACTTTACACAGCCAAAAAGAAAGAAATCAGTCAAGATAACACAAGACCTGAAAGCTACCATTATAACAGACTAGAGAGCTTAGAATATAGTATTCCAGAAAACAAAAAGTAAAGGCTTAGATAATGAAGACTAGGAGAAGAGAATAAGGATTTATATAGTGCCTACTATTTGCTAGATACCATACTAAGCATGCTACCAATATCTCATTTGATCCCCACAACAATCTTGTTAAATATTATTATTTTCATTTTGTAGCTGAGAAAATGGAGGAAGAGAGGCTAAATGATTTGCCCAGTCACTCGGCTTTTTATGTCTGAGGCCACATTTGAACTCAGGTCTTCCTTACTGGATGCATTGTACCAACCAGATGCCCAGCAGCTTACTCAGCACAGCTGAGTATAAATATTCAAAGGGGAAAGTGGAGCTGACATAGTAACCGGAATAAGTGAAGCATGGTTCCTCTAATGTAACTCCTCCATATAATATAGAAAACATATCAGACTGAGTTCTGACTGAAAAATCTAAGGGGGGAAAATCACAGTGAGTTATTTTTCCAACTCATGTTGGCATAAGGAAATGGATTGAGAAATACTCACTACCCAGCTCCAGATTACAGATTCAAGGTGAATTAAGGAAAAGACATTCACCTAGGCCTGATATTGCAGGGTGAAGACAGATCACAGGCTATATTCAGAGCAAGGTGTAAATCAGAAACAAACTAGCTCTGGGGATTTTATCTTGGGAACAAAGGTGGTGAAGAGAGGGGAAGGAGGGGAGGTTCTTAGTTCTAGCCTCTAGCCCAGTCTAAAGTTTACGAAGAATCATGAGGATAGAAATCTCAGACTAAAAAGAAACTACAATTCGTTTATTTTGAACCAAAAGAACTTTCCAGTTAGCTGATAATGGCTGAATGTAGCAGCAGTCTACTGAAGCTCCAAAAAGAACAAGCCCATAGGCATATTTTTCTTTTTCTTCTTCTTTTTTTTGTTTGTTTTTTGCTGAGGCAATTGGATTTAAGTGACTTGCCCAGGATCACACAAGTAGGAAGTGTTAAGTGTCTGAGGCCAGATTTGAACCCAGGTCCTACTGAACTTCAGGGCTGGTGCTCTATCCACTGTGCTACTTAGCTGCCGCCCCCCCCCCCCAGGCATATTTTTCAGACCCAAATCCAAGTCAAGAATTTATAGACTGGAGCAGCTAGATAGGCTGGATAGAGCATCAACCTTGAACTCTAGAGGACTTGAATTCAAATCTCATCTCAGACACTTAACACTTCCTAGCTGTGTGACCCTGGGCAAGTCACTTAACCCCAATTGCCCCCGGGGGAGGGGGGGGAAGAATTTATAGACCTTAGACCTATAGACCCGAGCTCAGGTCACTTTGGGAGCACTGAAAGCTTTCTGGTTCTTAATTTAAGATATTCCTGAGATCCTGAAATAACACAACACTCAATGCTCCAAGAAAGCAGTTAGAAGGACCCAAGAGAATACAAACTCAGCCCAAACCTTTTCTCCAGAAGTGCTCAGAGCCTAGGCCTAACATCAACTCTTGTCCTGCAAGAATGAGATTATAAAAAATAATCCCACCATAATGAGCAATCATAATGAAATGATACTCAAAACACAAATCCTAAAAAAAAGAATGATTACAAGACATTTTACAAGGAAAGTTTCATAGCATGGCAAAGGTTGAATTAGAATTCCTGGAAGAAATGAAGCAAGAGTTTAAGAAAAGAGTTAAAAATGTTTTTATAAATGAAATGAGTATACTAGAAGAAAAAATTTGAAATGAGTGCTATGGAAGCTTAGAAAGGCATTTAACAGCTTGGCACAAAAGGGCCAAAACTTCCTCAAATAATAGACTCCTTGAAAATTAGAATGGACTAAAAAGTTAATCACTTCATGACACAGAAAGAAATATTAAATGCAAAAAACCTTAAAAATATAAAAGAAAATGTGAGGTATGTCATAGCAAAAACAATTGATCAGTGACTCAAAGGAAATACAATTTAGGAATTACTGGACTACCTGAAAGCCATTATTGAAAAAAAAAAAGAGAGATTAAACATCACATTACAATTAATATTATAAGACATTATATGAAAAAAACTGTCCAACTGTCTTAGAATCAAGGGCAAAATGAAAATAGAAAGAATCCACCTCTTTTGCAGAAATTTGCAGGAAAATTATTGCTAAAAATCAGAATTTCCAGGTAAAAGAAAGAAAATTCTATAAGTGGCCAGAAAGAAAGAATTCAAGAACCAAAGAGTCAGTATCAGATTCACATATGATTTAGTGGAATCCACTCTAAAAGAGAGAAGAGTTTGGAATGAAAAAAGTCAATATAGGTTTGCAACTGAAAATAACTTTCTGAGCAAAACTGAATATAAAACTTCCAGGACAAAAACAAAAACAAAAAACAATGACTTGTAATGAAATATACTTTCAAGCATTTCTGATGAAAAGACAAGAGCTATATAGTCTGAAATGCAAATACAGGGATCCAGAGAAATATAAAAAGGTAAATATGAATAAACTATCATAAAGAACTAAACAAAGATAAACTGAATTATATTATAGGAAGATGATACATATGTTTCCTCTGAACTCTATCACCATCAGAGGTAATAGAACCTAATGAGACAGAGCATATGGATTAGTTTTATGTTTTAAAGATATGAAAAGAAAAATGAAAAGAGGAGGGAAAAAAAAAGGAATATACTCTGGGGAAAAGAAAGGTAGGAGAAAATGGTCTCAAAATCAGAGTTTATAAGTAGGCCATACAAACAAGGAGGAAGTAATTGGGAGAACAGATGACACTAGATCCTCACTTTTATATGAACTAATTAAAGGAAGGAAGAGTGGATTGTAGAAAATACATTTCATTAAACTTTAAATTAGGAGGAAAAAGAGAAAAGGGAGGTAGCCTAAGGGAGGGATTAGGTATCAGCAGTAAATCTTTAAGAGAGTTTTTTTGTTTTTTTTTTTTTGCTTTTTGCTGAGGCAAATGGGGTTAAGTGACTTGCCCAGGGTCACACAGCTAGGGAATGTTAAGTATCTGAGACCAGATTTGAACCCAGGTCCTCCTGACTTCAGGGCTGGTGCTCTATCCACTGCGCCACCTAGCTGCCCCTCTAAGAGAGTTTTAAAAGAAAAGAAAGGGTGAGAAGAGAAAGAAGAGGGGTGGGAGAACATAAGAAAATTGCAACAAATCTAGAACATACTCTTTTACTAGTCTTTTCTTTATAAAGAGAGTTTGGGAAACAAAGAGAAGGAAAATTATAAGAAACTAAGATTAAAGTAAATACATAATTAACAACCATAACGACATGCAAAAATAAAATCAATGCAATTTAAATTAAAAGAGAACAGGTATATGGGGGAAACTATCTTTGCAACAAGATTCTCTGATAAAGGTTTCATTTTTCAAATATATAAGGAAATGATTGAAATTTACATAATAATATTCATTCCTTAACTGATAAACTCTCAAAGGATATGAACAAGCAGTTCTAAGTGGAAGAAATCCAAGATCAACATGTGGGGGGAAAAATGCTCTAAATCATTAGTAGAGAAATGCATATTGAGACAATTCTGAGTTTTTATTCTCATACCATCAGATTGGCAAAGTCACTGAAAAAGGAAAATGACAAATATAGGAGGGACTATGGGAAAAGAGATAACATAGTGAACTGGTAGTAGAACTATGAACTAGCTAACTATTAGGAAAGCAATTTGGAACCATTCCTCCCTCCCCCCCCAAATGTATTAAAATGCACATATCCTTTGATCCTGTGGTAGTACTATTAGGTTTATTATCCCAAAGAGATAAAAAGTATTTATACTTATAAGAATATAGTAGCTATTTTTGCAGTGGCAAAGAATTTCATACAGAGGGCATACCCATCAGTTGGAAAATGATTGAGCAAATTATGCTATGTGAATGTGATGTATTACTATTGTTCTACTGGAAATGATGAAGAAATTTAAGAGAAATTTGGAAAATCTTTTATGAACCAATACAAAGTAAAGTGAACACAACTTGGAGAACAATTTATGTAATTACAACAATATTTAAAAGACAACTTGGAGAGACTTAGGAATTCTGATCCATGCAATGACCAACCATGATTCCAGAGAAGTCATAAAGAAACATGTTACCTACTTCCTAATAGAGATGTGACAGACTTAGAGTGCATATTGAGACTTCTTTTTTTTTGGACATGGCCAATGTAGAAATTTGTTTTGTTTGATTATAAATATTTGTAACAGGGATTTTGTCTTTTTCTCAATGGAAAATGGTGATGTGTTGATGCAGGCACCGAATGATGAGATTGAGGAGGATAATTGGCACCAAAGTTTGGGGTTTGGCACCAAATGTTGGAGTTCGTCATGTGATGACTTCACGATAGCCTTTCTTTTTGGCAAAAGGTAGGTTTATTTATGAGGAGAGGTTTCAGAAGAGATACAACAAACATCAGAAATGGTAAATGTGAAATAGATTTGGGAGAGCATATAGTGAGCAAGGAAAGGGATTTTAACAATTAACAATGGAAAAGATAAGTTCCCTGAAGGAACTCACAATTAACCAGGAGAAAGGGAATGTACTCTTTCAGGTGGGAGTACACTGTTGATTGGCAGGCTAAATCCTGCCAATAAATAGAGGAGTTTAGCACTCTAAAAGAGTTAGCTATAAGAAGGAGAAAGGAACCATCAGACATGTTGGGAGATGAAACAAAAGACATCATGAAGTATGGGGAAGAAGGGGAAAGAAAAGACACCAACCATGAAGCAGAATGTTGTGACAGGCTAAGCCAAAAGGGATTCAGCAAAGATGGCATAAGCCATGGACAGATTTAAAGGGGAAATTTAACCTCAGTGGTTTGACATAACTTGGCTTTCTGATTAGCTACAGTAAGGTAGGGTTACCCAAGACTTCCACCAGGGGTAGGACTGTAGGGTTCAGCTGATCTCCATCAGTGCCTTTCCTTGCTTGCCTCAGGGAGTCATCTTATTAGTACTTCAGACTTTTTCTGCCAACCCTAATTAGTGACCTAGGACCTCATCAATGGAATGGAGGAGGAAGAGGAAGTGGACTTTCACTGACTTAAAAATAATTTTAAAAACAAAAAATTAAGGTACAGGGGAAAGACGGACTTTTGAAATAAAGTATTTCTAAGCATTCCTGTTGAAAATACTAGAATTGAATAGAAACTGAAATTTATATAGTAAAGATTTGTGATTTTACATATAATTCTCTTTTTCTGTTCTACTTTGTATATGGTAATATTCAGTTTGTGAGGTGTTAGATTTAAAAAATAATTAAATCATCAGACTCCTTGAAAACCATGACCAAATAAAAAACATGGATACCATATTTTAAGAAATCATAAAATAAAATTTCCCAGATTGGTTAGAACCAGAAAGCAAAAAGAAAATGGAAATAATCCATTATCTTCCATAAGGAGCCACAAAATGAAAACATCTAGGAATATCACAGTCAAAATAAAGAGTTTCCAGGTCAAAGAAAAAAATATTAGAAGCAATTATAAAGAAAGAGTTCAAAAACCATAACTACTGTACACTGAAACTAATTTAATGTGGAGAAAATCTTTGAATAATTTATTCCAAAAGATAAAGGCTTAAAACAAAAATAACTTACTTTGCAAAAATAAATTTAATCTCAATGGAATTTGAAACTAGAAAACTTCCAAACATTTTTGATGAAAAGAGCAGACTTGAAAACAAACTTTGAAATGTAAATGTAGTACCTGTCAGATTGGCTAAAATGACAGGAAAAGTTAATGATGAATGTTGGAGGGGTTGTGGGAGGGCTGGGACACTGATGCATTGTTGGTGGAGCTGTGAACGGATACAGCCATTCTGGAGAACAATTTGGAGCTATGCTCAAAAAGTTATCAAACTGTGCATACCCTTTGACCCAGCAGCATTTCTATTGGGCTTATATCCCAAAGAAATCATAAAGGAAGGAAAAGGCCCCACATGTGCAAGAATGTTTGTGGCAGCCCTTTTTGTAGTGGCTAGAAACTGGAAATTGAATAGATGCCCTTCAATTGGAGAATGGCTGAATAAATTATGGTATATGAATGTTATGGAATATTATTGTTCTGTAAGAAATGACCAGCAAGATGATTTCAGAAAGGCCTGGAGAGACTTACATGAACTGATGCTGAGTGAAATGAGCAGAACCAGGAGATCATTATACACGGCAACAACAGTACTATATGACGATCAATTCTGATGGACATGGCTCTCTTCAACAATGAAATGTTTCAAACCACCTCCAATTGTTCACTGAAGAAAGCCATATACACCCAGAGAGAGGGATGCGAAATGTGGACCACAACATAACATTCTCATACTCCTTGATTGATGTTTGCTTACATTGTGTTTCCTTTATCTGATATATCGTTTGTGTAGATAAGATTTTTCTTGCACACCAATGATAAGTTTGGAAATATGTATACATATATTCGATTTGCCAATATTTTAACATAATTAACATGTAGTGGATATCCTGCCATCTAGGGGAGGGGTGGGGAGTTGGGGAAAAAAAAATTTGTAACGGGAAGCTATGTAAGGGTTATTGTTGAAGAATTACCCACACATGTTATGCAAATAAAATAAAAAATTAAAAAAAAAAGAAATGTAAATGTAGTAATCATGAAAAACTAAAGGTAAATACATTTAAGCAATTGGAAAGGACAGATGATAGCAATCTGCAAAAGTCAGAGAGAGGTAAGAAAGAGACATATATCCTGGGTATGGTTTTGTTCTGTTTTGTTGGTTTTAAGAGGGAAAGAGAAGTGAGGGGAAAAGGAATTGAAATGAAGAAAACTAAGAAGGAATAAATTATTTCAAATAATTATAGTGCTCAAAAGTATATACACAGAAGAATTGAAGTAGCAGATACTTATGAACCTCACTTTTATCAAATGAAGCAAGATTGAATACACACAATTGTATAGATATTTTCTTCTCCAACTATCCTTCCCACTCTCAACAACACAATGATTTTACTAGTATAGGGAATTTTACCATTGTTGATTGTCATCATATCTATAATTTCACAAAATTATAAACATGCCAAAACTTTTAGAATGCAGCAAATATAGCTCTTAGGGGAAAATTTAAATACTTTCATAAACAAAAGAGAAAAAATAGATTGATGAATTGGGTATAAAACATAAAAAAAAAAACTAGAAAAGTAACAAATAAAAAACTCCAACCAAATAATAGAAATTCTGAAAACCAAAAAAAGAGATTAAAAAATGGGAGGATTTAGTTAAGGGATACCTAAAACTAGAAACTTTTTTAATGAATAAAAAGGAGAAACTCTTAGCTAATTTGATAAAAAGAGTTCCTCATCACCAATATAAAAACATGAAAAGAATAATTTACAGTGAATGAAGAGAAAATAAAGAAAGTCATTACAAACTATTTTGGGCAGCTATATGCCAACAAAACCAATATTAAATAAAAGGAATAGATGTTTATAAAAATATAAAATGCCCATAATAAGAGAAAAATAGAGATTATGTATAACCAAGTGTCACAAAAAAAATTAAACAAATCATAAAGGAACTTTTTCCAAAAGAGAAACAAATATATTAATAAGTTTTTTAAATCAAATATTCAAAAAAACCCAGTTCTTATATTACATAAACATTGTGAGGCAGCATAGCATAGCAGTTATAGAATAAACCTTTTAAGTCAGGAGAACCCATGTTCATATCATACATCTGACATATATTGGCTTTGTGACATGAGGCAATTAACTTAACCTTTCACTGCTTTAGACCAGTGGTGTCAAACTTAAAAACAGATGCCTTCAAACTATATATAATAAACTATAAGTTAACATTAACAAAACATTGTTTTGTTGTATCTGTATTTATTTTATTAAAAATTTATCATTTACATTTTAATTTGGCTGAAGGCATACCCTGAAGTCTTGAGGATCTCATGTGACTCCATATAGGCTACAAATTTGATATCTCTGCTCTAAGCCACTCTCTAAAACTAAAAAACCTAGAGAAGTACTAACCTGCATTGGTCAGAGGAGTTTCCCCACTCAGGAATTCCCTCTATTAGTAAAACCACAGTTTAATTCCTATGCTATTAAATAAATTAAAGAAAGAATACTAAAAAACAAATTATGGCAAAAATATTGTGCTAACATTTAAACTACACAGAGTTAAAGAAGAAAAACAAAACTTATAGAAACCAAATATTTTTAATAATATTTATCCAAAAATCAAATAAAACTAAACAAAGAGGCTACAGCAACAAGAATATACATTGTGACTAGCTTGTATTTATACCAAGAATGCAGGGATGATTCAATATTAGATAACCTATGAATAAAGCAGATTAGAGTAATATCAAAATTTAAAAAAACATGCTTCTATCATTAGATGCAAAAATAACTTGACAAAATATAAAATCTAGTTATGTTAAATAAACTAAAATGTATAAGACTAACTGGAACTTTTTTTTTTAATATGCTTAGTAGACTATTTAAAACCAAAAGTTAATATTACCTTTTATGAAGAAATCCAAATAGCCTTTATAATAAGGCTATATTATGTCATCATAATTATTTGATATAGTTCTGGAAATACTAGCAATAACAATAGGAAAAGAAAAAAGTTGAGGGTAAAATCATAGGCAAAATGAAACAAGATTACTGCTTTTAGTGCATAATGTGATGGATTACTTAAAGAATCTAGAAGTCCAACTAAAAATTAACTGAAATAGTTAATAACTTCATCAAAGTAACAGGATTTGGAAAAATTTCACATAAATCACCAACCTTTTTATATATTACTGACAAAAACCAAAAGAAGAGAGAGAATCCATTCATAATAACTATAGAATATATAAAATATCTGGTATTTCACCCAAGTTTCTAAGACACAAACAGGAATTATATAAATACATTTATAAAATACTCTTTTTTTTTTTTTTTTTTTTTTTTGCTTTTTGCTGAGGCAATTGGGGTTAAGTGACTTGCCCAGAGTGACACAACTAGGGAATGTTAAGTGTCTGAGACCAGATTTGAACTCAGGTCTTCCTGACTTCAGGGCTGGTGCTCTAACCACTGCGCCACCTAGCTGCCCCTATAAAATACTCTTTATAGAAATAAATATATAAATAATTGGAGAGATTAATTTCCCATGTTTGGATTGGATTGGTATAATACAAATGATAATACCAATCAAATTAATTTATAGATACAAGAAACCACAGAAAAAAAGAATATTTCCCCTTTTCAGGTTGGTGCCAATAGGTTGTAGATGAATATATTCTGTGAGGTAGAATCAATCTTCCTGATCAGGGGCATGCTCATTTAAGAAAGTATACCACCTCCATTGGTAGTCTGCTCTCAGGAATTCCTTTAGAAAATATGCTCCAAATGACGTGTTGTGTGTGTAGGGGTAGTCAATGATATGATAATAATTTGGCTATTGATTTTCAGAAACCTCTTTTACTTTGGATGATTCTTCTTTTCTCTTTCTAGGTCTCTGATTTCAACAAATGACCTTTAGTCCCCTCCAAGGTCTTAGAGTTGGAATGTCCCAAGTTTCAAAGAACACTTGTGTTTTGTGTTTTTGTTTTTGTTGTTATTGTTTTTGTTTTTGTTTTTAACCTGAAGAGACTCATTCTGGAAGCCATTCAAGTTTGAGTGCAATGATTAGAATAGGGACATTTAGGGAATGAGTTAATATTGGGTCAAGCAAAATAGTCCTCATTGCTCTAAGTGCTTGCCATAGATCTTATCAATCTCTTCTTTCAGGAGCCTTATCCAAATTCTTAAAAGGAAAAGATGTCATTATCTTCCACTCTGAGAGGGGGAGCAAATGCTATGCCATATTCTGCCATCTCTTGAGTGTTCCAGGTTCCAAATGGCAAAACTAACATATTGTCTCAAATTTCATCAGTTTTTCTGTCCATATAAAGATGGTGTTCTACCAAAAGAGACCCATAGCCTAAGCCTATTGCCACTTTGACTTCATGAAAATAAACTTTGTCAGTTGTTCAATTACTTTGGCACTCAAATGGGAGACTGAATGAAGTGGTGAGAGGCTCATCAAGCTATTGCCATAATACAGGCATGAGGGTCTGCCCCAGAATGATAGCATTATCAGAGAAAGAAGGTAGTTTAACACAAAGGTGATATTGACAGGCCTTGACAACAGCTTGGACATGGGAGGATGAAAGATAATGAGGACCCTAGACTGACTCCTAGTTTGTGAATCTGAGGGACTGGGAAGATGGTATTACCTTCTATAATAATAGGAAAAGTAGAAAGAAGGGGGAGGGTTTAAAGGGAAAGATAATGAGTTTTATTTTGAACATATAGAGTTTAAGATTTTCTGTGAGATTTCTAGCCATATCCTTACAAACCATTATTCTAGAGACTTATCAGTTTGTTTTTCTTTCTTTTTTAAAAAATAGTATTTATTTTTCCAAATACATGAAAAAATAGTTTTCTTTCATTATCATGTTAAGGTTCTTTTTTTGATCACAGCTTTCAGGTAGTCCAATTATTCTTATATTTTTCTCTTCTTGATCTGTTCTACAGATCTGTTGTTTTTCTTATGTTTCATATTCTGTTCTATTTTTTCATTTTTTATATTGTTTTGTTATTTCTTGGTCTCTTATAGTGTCACTGGCTTCCCCTTGTCCAATTCTAATTTTCAAAGAGTTATTTTTGTCTTTAAGACTTTGTATCTCAAAAACAAACAAATAAAAAAAGACTCATTTTCTCATTGGTTAACTTTTTTTTATAATCTTGTTTTTATTGGATTTTTTTTAGTTTTTCCTCAATGTCTCTTGTTTTATTAAAAAATTTTTTTAGTTCTTCTATAAATTCTCTCTGGGCAGGAAGCCATTTAACATTACTCTTTGGGACAGATGAAGCTTTTTTTAAGCATCACTTTCCTCCTCTGAAGATGAATCCCAGTCTTCCCTGTTCCCATGGTAAATTTCTATTTCTTCTTTGCCAAATCTTTATGTTTTTTTCTAAATGAGAAGTATTAGTGTAAGCACCTCTAATTGTGGGGTGAGGGGATAGTGCCTCCAGCTTCACCTCAGCTCTTCCCTCTGACCTGGAACTCTAAACCAAGAGTTCCTTCTCCACCAAGTGCCCACATCCAGCAGCATCCCTGCTCCACTGCTTCTGCATTCACTGGATATGCTAGTTCCTTCTCATCCAGGGTCCCTTCTCTACAACACAGTGTGGCCTGGCATTCCTGATCAGCTGAGGTTCACTCAATCTTCTGGGACTCAGACTCCCAATTCAGTACCCAAGTCGTAGGTAAAAGTTTCTGTGGTTTCTGCTGAGGATCCAGGCAAATCCAGCTCTATCCAGGGGTCCCCATAAAGTGTTTCTGTGGCGCTAGCCTGGAGATGTTTACACTTCATACTTGTTAATCTCCAGCCTGGGGTCTTTCTTTGGATTTTCTTGGGTTGTAACAGGAGGACCCCTATTCTGTTCAAAGATTTCTTGATTTTTTGTCAGTTTATGTTCGCCCTGAGGCACAAATTTCTTCTGTTTGTAGGGGAAATCTGGAGAGCTTGAAATTTACCAGCCTACTCTATCATCTTCCCAGAATCCTCCAAAGACAGTTTTCAATATTCACCTTTGCAATCCTTTGTGTTCCAAATTTGTCTCCCTTTCTCCTACCCTCTACCCTCCCCAAGATATCAAGCAATCTTACATAGGTTAAACATGTGCAAATTTTCTAAACATATTTCCATATCTGTCATGTTGTACAAGAAAAATCTGATCAAAAGGAAAAAAAAAACCCACAAGAAAGAAAAAACAAACAACAACAAAAAATGAAAATGCTATCTTTTGATCCACATTCACTCCCCATAGTCATCTTTCTGGATATAGATGACTCTCTCTATCACAACCCTATTGGAATTGCCTTGAATCACCTCATTGTTGAAAAGAACCAAATCCATTCCTGTTGATCATCATATAATCTTGTTATTATTATGTACAATGTTCTCCTAGTTCTGCTCTCTTAACTCAACATCAGTTCATGTAAGTCGTTCCAAGTTTTTTCTGAAATCAGCATGCTCATCATTTCTGATAGAATAATAATATTCCATTATAGTCAAATACCATAACTTATTCAATCATTCCCCAACTGATGGGCATTTATCAAGTTGCTTTTTAAACTTGCCCTGCAACCCCTGAGTTCTAGCCTACCTGCTTTCCTTAATTGATTGGAAGAAGCCACCCCACAGCAGGAAACAATAGGGAAGTCCAAGGCTCTATCACTAGGATAAAATCCTAGTTTTTATTTTCACTTCACTTTAATCACTTTAATCTTCCTTGAATTTAGTGAGGTTCTGTACATTTTTTCTTATGATGACAGTACAGCTTTTCTAGGACCATCAGTAACAGCCAATACTAGCACTGATGGTACTTTTATTCTACCTGTCAACCTAATGCCAAGGCTAATGTCCCTGTATCAGTGGAGGTTCTTTCCAAATATGATTGGGAGGATTTATCAAATGCATGTGACTTTAGGGTGCCAGACTCCCTTTCAGTTCATCCAAACACTTCTTCTCCTTTGTCCCCCACAACTTCAACCATGTAAATCAGTCACAAAGTTACTTTAAATCATTCTTACACCACCTACTATGGGTCATTTCTGGATCAGGTCTGTCTTGGGGTTCAAATGAAGTGAAACATGTATAGTCCATATAGAATCTAAGAAAAATTATTCAACAATAGCCTTGGGGCAGCTAGGTGGTGCAGTGGATAGAGCACCAGCCCTGAAGTCAGGAAGACCTGAGTTCAAATCTGGTCTCAGACACGTAACATTCCCTAGCTGTGTGACCCTGGGCAAGTCACTTAACCCCAATTGCCTCAGCAAAAAAGCAAAAAAAAAAAAAAAAAAAAAAAAAACCAATAGCCTTGAAAAGACAGGGAGTCAAAGATATTTGAGGTAACATAAATGTATATGTTGCCCTCTTTATAACAAGGACTGAATCTCAAATTCAACCCTTGGATCTATCTTGTGATCAACTTTTCAAATAAAAACCATCAATTTATTTTATATCTGTCTTATGACAAACTTTTTGAATGAAAACAAGATGCTGAACTCATTGAAAAAGGAGGAAGAATGATTTAGGGTCCAGCAGATATTTAACCAGATTCTGAAATGGGTGATAGAATGAATTCAAAAAAGGATAAATTACTGAGTGATAATAGCAAAGAGAGAGGCCCAAAGTGACAAAGAGGAGTAAGAAATATGCTAATAAGCTCCAGGATATCAGGAAGCACAAGGGAAGGTATAACAAGTACTGGAAAGTATGACTAGGGATGCAATGTTTTCTGGGAGGAGCCAGGTCTTTGTGAATACTAGAAGATGAAAGAAAAAAAGAAAAAGATTTCTAAAATGAAAGGAAGTTTATTGGTAATAAAATAAGGGATTCTACAGGCCAGGGGAAAACAATACAGTGAGATCATCTGGAGACACTAGTAGTCTTGTAATATTAGAAGCTTGAGTTACTTCCCTGTTTGTGTGTTTTGACTGCACTCTTCCCTAACCATTTTTGTCTCAAATTTAAAAACACCCCAACAACTTCTAGTTTTAACCTTTTCTTATGATACTTTGGCAATGAAGCCATCTTGGATCTCTCTCATGATGAATTTTTCACTATAACAAATAGTATTATTCTGAAGTTCTAGTGTATTATTTTAAGAGGATAAAAAATAAAGCATTTGAAAATTTTAATTTCATCAAGACTTTGATCTTTTTGTCTGAGTGCTTAGTTTTTTTGTTTGAACAAAATCATAGTATCAAGATGGCAAAAGATGGGAATTACATCAATGTTGGAGGGGTTGAGGGAAACAGGCATATTAATACACCATTGATGGAGGTATGAATTGGTCTGAACATTTTGGAAGGTAATTTGTAATTGTAACAAGATTTAAGGATTTGGAATTAAAACCATTTCTAGTCATATGAAAAAATGCTCTAAATCACTATTGATCAGAGAAGTGCAAATTAAGACAAACTGAGATATTACTACATACTTCTCAGATTGACTAAGATGAAAGAAAAGGATAATAATAAATGTTGGAGGAGATGTGGGAAAGCTGGGACACTAATACATTGTTGGTGGAATTGTGAACTGATCCAGCCATTCTGGAAAACAATTGGGAACTATGCCCAAAAGGCTATCAAACTGTGCATACCCTTTGATCCAGCAGTGTCTCTACTGGGCCTGTATTCCAAAGAGATCATAAGAGAGAAGGACCCATATGTGAAAAAACATTTGCAGCAGCCCTTTTTGAAGTGGCAAATAACTAGAAATTGAATGGATGCCCATTAATTGGGAAATGAATGAATATATGAATGCGTTGGAATATTACTGTTCTATAAGAAATGAGCAGGCTGATTTTATTTATTTACTTATTTATTTTATTAAAGCTTTTTATTTGCAAAACATATGTTTGGATAATTCTTCAATATTGACCCTTACAAAGCTTTCTGTTACAAATTTTTCCCCCTTAATCCCCACCCCTCCCCTAGATGGCAGGAAGTCCACTACATGTTAATTATGTAAAAATACTTGACAAATCGAATATACATATACATATTTCCACACTTATCTTGCTGTGCAAGAAAAATCGTATCTACAAGAAAAAAAAATCTGAGAAAGGAAACCCAATGCAAGCAAAGATCAATCGAGAGCATGAAAATGTTATGTTGTGGTCCACATTTCACATCCCTCTCTCTAGATGTATATGGCTTTCTTCACGGAACAATTGGAACTGGTTTGAAACATTTCATTGTTGCAGAGAGCCATGTCCATCAGAATTGTTCATCATATAGTCTTGTTGTTTCTGTGAATAATGATCTCCTGGTTCTGCTCATTTCACTCAGCATCAGTTCATGCAAGTCTCTCCAGGCCTCTCTGAAATCATCCTGCTGGTCGTTTCTTACAGAGCAATAATATTCCATAACATTCATATACCATAATTTATTCAGCCATTCTCCAACTGATGGGCATCCCTTCAGTTTCCAGTTTCTAGCCACTACAAAAAGGGCTGCCACAAACATTCTTGCACATGTGGGGCCCTTCCTTCCTTTAAGATCTCTTTGGGATATAGGCCCAATAGAAACACTGCTGGGTCAAAGGGTATGCACAGTTTGATCACTTTTTTTTTCTCATTCTTTCTTTCTTTCTTTTTTTTTTTAATTAAAGCTTTTTATTTGTATAACATATGTATGGGTAGATCCCCAGCATTGATCTTTACAAAGCTTTCCATTACAAATTTTACCCCCAGTCCTCTCCCCTCCCCTAGATGGCAGGAAGTCCACTACATGTTAATGTTGAAATACTTGACAAGTTATGCAAGAAAAATCCTATCTACAAGGAAAAAAAAGAAAATCAGAGAAAGGCAACACAATGCAAGCAAATATCAATAGAGAACATGAAAATGTTACGTTGTGGTCCATAT